>CAUYPK010062929.1:0-27730 GCA_963574355.1 Loris lydekkerianus
CCTCCCTTCCCTCCCTTTCCCCCTTCCCCCTGTTCCTAGGTTGCAGATGGTACATGTATACCATGGAATATTACACAGCCTTAAAGAAAGATGGAGACTTTACCTATTTTGTGTTTACATGGATGGAGCTGGAACATATTCTTCTTAGTAAAGTATCCCAAGAATGGAAGAAAAAGTATCCAATGTACTCACCCCTACTATGAAACTAATTTAGGGTTTCCTCCCTTTCTTCATAGCATGCTCCCAGGTCATCTTGTCAGCGAGGCTTTCCCCAACTCCCCCCAGGAACCCCATCACTTTTGCCCTGTTTGGGTTTTCTTCACCACGTTTAACACCACCTAGCTTTTTGTATTGTTCTTTGTTTACTGGTCATTGTCTACCTCCCCCAATTTGAGCTCTGGCTTCAAGACACCAGGGTCACCAGTGCTGTGTCCCCACATTAGAGGGGTGCCCAGCGTGAAGACAGCACTCAGGGACTCGACAAAGAGCTGCTGAAAGAAGGAACAAGTGATTGTCTTCTGGGCCGACACAATGGGAGGCAGAGATTGATTCTGCAATTCATTTTTGAAAAGATCCACCCTAGAAAGTATGAAACTATTCACAGTGCAAGCATGCAGGAGACTAGACTTACCCTATTAATATAGAAGCAGGAGCAGTGATTTGTACGGAAGTTGCATTGGTGGCTGAGTTGAGAGAGTCTGTATTTACAACAAAGAACTTTACAGTTGGATTCACAGCTCCTGCCTAGGAAAAAACAATCACAGAATTGGTATTGACAAAAAATATAACATTATTGCAGAAATTTAAAACTGCACAAATGTCTACATTATGGCAGTAGAAGTCTAACAATCAGATGCATTGAAAAAATTTAATATAAATAAAGTGAATGTAAAGGAGAATCATGAAATGCAACCTTTTCATGTTCAAGCAGAAACATAATATATATTTGTGTGTGTATATATTTATATACACTATATAAATGTCTGTGTGTATATATGTGTGTGTATATATATATATATACACACACAGACACACACATATAAAACTTGAAGGTCCAAAGCCCTTCTGTTTAAATAATGAATGTTTCTATCTTTATAATTTATGTTCTTGGTATAAGCAAGGATAAACTTCTTAAAACCAATTCTATTATTAGCAAATATACCCTGACTCTATAAGACCAAAAGTCTTTGACAGATATCACTTATGAAGAATACCTTCAAATAGTCCACTAGAAAAATCTGTTTACCTGAGCCAAGGGCCAAGAATGCTAATTAGAGAGCCCTCATTTCTACTCCAAATTCAGGTTCACCGTGTGGGAGCTTTACCAACAATATTATGACAGAACCTATAAAACCTTTTTAAATACACACATAGATCTTCAATTGACAGATTAGTTAGAAATAATATGATATTTTTAGTGAGAACATTCTATGAGGTTTTTTTTTTTTTTTGCCAGTTACACTCATCAAAAAATAACATTCCACTGAAAACACATCTCCATTTTTAGCCTCTGATCTTTTTTTTTCTTTTAACTTCCTCTGTCTTCCTAAAATGGCAGCTCTTCATAAAGCAAATTGAGTGAGCTGGTAAAAATAAAAATCCCTTTTTCCAAATTGCTTACAGCAAAACCACTTTACTATTAGATTTTCCTATATTATGGCCATTATTGTTGCAATACTAGTGAAGAATCCTGGTGTCCTAAATCCCCCTCCTCCTGGGCTTACACTGTTTAACAAAGCTCATCAATTTTAATAAATATGCATCTTGGAGTGGAAAACAGCTTTGAAAACCAAGACGTGACACTATTATTCCAAATGTAGGACGTGCAAAATTTACATTAGTGCCAAATCTATAATAGAACCACGAAAACTAGTCATGTATCCTGTTAATTAGTAATACGATCTGATTTATAACCAGGCTTTTCAACTTCATCTAGGGCACATTCCAACTTCTACAAATGAGAAGAGCTTCTGATTCAATTACAGCCTCTCTTTCCCTCCATTCAAACGTTTTCATTCCCCCATCTCTTTCAAAAGCATTTTCCCCATTTTTTTCTGCTTGTCATTCCTCAAAGTTTTTGGAGAAATTACAAAACCTTAAATCACACTCTTTCCTGGGATAATAAAAATACTTTAAAATTGCCAGATGCTGTTGACTTCAGCAAGAGTAATCACAGCAAGCTGTTGAAGAGAGACTGACAATATTTTCATTAGCAGGAAGGGATTAAATGAAACCATTCTCTTCCCACCAAATCATGGAACCACTGTACAAAGAGGAGCACAGACCTTTGGATATGGAACCCGTACAGTCTTTGGGTACTGCAATGACTCATCAGAGTAGAAGGAGTATTCAATAAGTGGGACTTCTGTGTCGTTAAATTGGGCATATGCTAAAAAAGTGCCGTTTGGAGACCACCACAGAGCAGAGTAGGCACTGAAGACTTCCTCTGAAAAAAAGACATAAATTGTTCTGTTATAAGAAGTAGCTGATAAATTGGCTTTGGCATTCAAAATATTGTTCTCATTAGCTTTAGTAATTACAGTAGAGTTCAACTAATGAACCACTTTGCGTTTGCTGGGTTTCCAAAATCAGAGTAATACAAATGAATAAAAATAAAATCTTCAAAGATATATCTGGATAGTAAAAAATAAGTAACCCGTTGGACCATTTTAGAATATTTTAGCATGCAATATTTAATATAAGCTCTACATTTTTTTCTTTATCTTATAATCCTCTAAATTTATGCCTCAAAACATACTAAAAGTAAATTTCACACAGGAGGTTGATTCTCCTTTCTAATTTTCAAACAGTCAACATGCCAGCATACCCAACTGGGCTTGGTTTGTACTGAGCCCACGGGGTACTGGTGGGTGGTGTGTAGCTCCAGGCTATCAAACCAATGTGGTGCCCAGAGTTTACTACTCTTGGCACAAACAAGGTATGGGAAGGATGGATTTGGAAAGGCAAGGAGCTCCACGAGACCCCTACGAAGAAACATTTCCTGGTCCAGCCCAAAAGCTGAAAACTCCCTTGGATTAACACCCTCCTCTGGTGTGAATGCTGATGAGTAGAGGAAGAGGGTCAAAGTAGGAGGAAATTGAGAGAAAACATCTTGCTTTCTAGTAGATCACA
Source organism: Loris lydekkerianus (assembly GCA_963574355.1). NCBI lineage: Eukaryota > Metazoa > Chordata > Mammalia > Primates > Lorisidae > Loris > Loris lydekkerianus. The sequence continues at coordinate 3,133 of CAUYPK010062929.1, forward strand.
GGATCCTTCTCAATCTTTGACAAGGTAACTCCTCCCTGTGTTTATGATAGGTCAGTCAACCTTTGGCTTTTAATGTGTTGAGGCCTACTTTTCCCAACTGAGAACGGAGGGGTCAACTAGACTACACACAGACCCCTATTTATTCCACAAGTCTCATGAAAGTGTAAATGTAAAAGCAAAAGCATCAAAACTAGAATCTTAGAGTTAGGAAATCGTGCATCCCAATCCTCATCTGAGGCCTGATCCTTCTTTACAAGTTGCTTCCCAATACTCATTTCCAATATTAAAAATAATAATAAATAATTACAATAATGAAAATGCAGTAAGTATGGTGATGCGCAACTGACCTTGCATGAGCACTAACTTTGCACCAGGCATTGATAAGACTTTGACATCTATTGCCTCAGTGAATTCTCACAATATCCCGTTATACTGGTGAACAAAGTGAGGTGGGCCTAAGGAGGATAACAATCTCCCTAGGGTCATAGTCTAATAATCAGTACAATCCAAAATTGACCCAGACTTCCTGCTTTTCATCTCCACGTTGTGCTGCCCCTTCCTGCATCTGTGCCAGCCTCTCTAGTAACAGAACCTGGTTAGACAGCCAAGGTTCCTTCAACTGCTTCATACCTATACCAGTGACCTGAACACACTTATGTAGCAATTTAGAATTTACAAAACACATCTAATTTACTAATCACTAAGATCTCTGGGTGAGTCTATTCACAGAGGTTTTAGGCTTAGACTGAGTGAACTGCCTGAGACAAAAATAGAACCCACACCTTATGACTCAAGTCAAAGTTTCCACTAAGAATTTCTTTACATACTGAGTTGATATCTCATCCATTGTAGCTTTTACCCAGGGATTCTAGTCTTTAATACAGCTGCAACTATGTAAAATCAATGCAATGTGAGCAAGGTTTTGGTTTTTTTTAAATTAATTATAAATACAGGTAGCAGGTAGTGCTCTATGTTTTGGAGTAGTGGTTATTTGGAACACAGAACATATTTTTTCGTATTGACATGGTAATAAGTTCCCTCTAGGGACTGAAGATTTTAGAGATTAGTAGCATAAGTTGGAGCTGTAAGCTATTCTTAAGTCATGATTAAGGAAAATGAGATCTCTCTGGCTATTGCCTCCCTCAGAAAATATGAAAATGTTAGCAGTGTTCTTATCTTAGAGAGGGCCAGATGTTTCTGAGGGAGGGTCACAACTGAAGAGGCACTTTTTGGAGATGATCCCAGAGGCCGTGCTGTGCTGTCCAACAAGTATTAAAGAATCTCTAAGAAACTGGTATTGGTAAATTTCATTATAAGTTTTTCTGTTTGTTTTTAGACAGAGTCTCACTCTGTTGCCCTTGGTAGAGTACCATGATGTCACAGCTCACAGTAATCTCCAACTCCTGGGCGTAGGCAATTCTCTCACCTCAGCCTCCTGAGTAGCTGGGACACCACAATGCCTGGCTATTTTTTGTTACAGTTGCCACTCCTGTTTTAGTTGGCTGGGGCTGGGTTTGAACCTGCCACCCTTGGTATATGGGGCCAGCGCCCTACCCACTGAGCCACAGGTGCGGCCCTCATTACAAGTTGTTGTTTTTTTTTTTTTTTTGCAGTTTTTAGCCAGGGGCTGAGTTTGAAGCCACCTCCTCCAGTGTACGGGGCCAGAGTCCTACTCCTCTGAGCAACAGGCATCGCCCCCTCATTACAAGTTTTTAGCAAACACTTATTCTAAGCCAAGGAAAATTTATCTTTCTTTTAATGTGATTTTTTTTTTTTAATTGTTGTTATAATGCTATCTATTGGGCGGCGCCTGTGACTCAAAGGAGTAGGGCGCGGGTCCCATATACTGGAGGTGGCAGGTTCAAACCTGACCCTGGCCAAAAACTGCAAATAAATAAATAAATAAATAAATAAATAAATAAAGCTATCTATTAATTGAACTTTGCTTGGACTGGGTAAGAGCCAAAATTAAGTCATGAAGACAAACTTTTTTTTTTTTTTTTAACTGCCAAGAAGAAATAATAGGAGAAAATAAGAATGAATCTTTCTAACAAGTATGAGGCAACCTTATGAACAGTTTGGAACAGGCTCACAATGTCTTTTATCTTGTCAACTATTGATAAGGAAAATGCTTGTCTAGTATTTTCTAAGTTTGTAAAATGTGTTTCTAATAGTACCTAAAACTCTTTATCCTAAAAGAGACATTTCTTTTTAATTTTCTTTTAGTTTTGTTTCTTACCCACTTTCTCACAGCTTTTCTAATTATTTCTTCTTTAAAAATAGGAAGTCATAATTTGTCCTCATTGAAATAATCAAAATTCTCTAAAAAATGGGCATTTTCTTCCCCCCCACTATCCAACCTGCAGATAATATTTTTTCATCTTTTGAATATTGGGGGAGTATTCAGCTTTCCTTAGTAAAACCCCTACTGGGTTATGTAGGCCCAGTTAAAAGAAGCTTCTGATGTTAATCTGGAGGCTTTTATGGCCCAGTAAAGCCAGAAAAGGTGCCCACAGAAAGGCCCTTTGTAGCAGGAAACCAAACACAAGAGGAGTATTGTGAGACAATGAGGACAGAGGATCAGTAGGTTTTGCTAAGAAATTCTTGGTCTATGAGATGTCTTTGTGCTATGAATTCTAAAAGAGATTTGATGACAGTTGGGGGAAAAATGCAACTTATTTGAATCTCATTTAATTTTCTCATTTTGAAAGAAATGTTTATTTGTAAAAGCTTATAGATTTTCTGATTTGAAGGAGCTTGAAAGTCTTTACCTTCATAAACCCAGTCCGTTATTCCATTATATATTATATCCTCTTTCCCAGTCCATGTGATTCTCTGACTTGGTGAATTTGGTTCAATTTTAACATAAATGTCACTGTTCCAAACATAAGCCTAGAAAGACCAAAAAAAAAAAAAAAAAAAAAAAAAGTATTGGCATCAATTATAGTATGCTACAATATATTTTATCTTGGAGTTTTAAAAACATTTATCTATGCAAGTATGATGATTACATAGGAAGATATTCAATTCCGTCAAGAAGCGTCATTTGCTCCTTCCCTCCCATTTAAAAATTGGAAGCATTATTAAATACATCAGGCTGCAATCCCAAAATTATCCTAAAAACATTGTTATGCTAAAAATAAGCTTACCACTACCACTATTTGGATGCTAATGTGTATAAAAAGACCTAGAAGACTGGCCACTGGTATAGGATCATATAAACTTGTGTATTTGTTTCTTGGGAGAGTGAAGAGAGGGAATGCAGTTGCATTCTGGAAGAGAGAAGTTCAACTGCACATGAACATTCCATCTTCTTGTTTACATTCTTTCAGACTTCTAATATTCTTCTAGCACTAAAGAATATGAAGCTAGGTCTACAGTGACACAGAAGGACACAGAAGGACACAGAACTTGCAGAAAGCAAGGGCGAATCAAAAAGTATGTAAGTATGACAGATAACAAGACCTTAAAAATTTGATGAACATTTTCCCAGTGAATAAACAAGTCTTTCTAGATACTTACAGGAATTATGTTTATTCCATTAGGCTTATAAAATATTTTCTCGGATGATGACACTATATTTTACAGGGAAATACTGACTTCCTAAAATGTTTGCTTTGTATCAGACTTAGTAGCTTCTGTATATAAAAGATTTGAGTCAATATTTTTCTGACAACAAGAGAGACTTACTCACCAATTTATGACCCTCTGGTGACCATGCAATCCACTGTGTATTGTTTGGAATTCTCTCTTCAGTAATCAGCTGCCTAGAAAAAAAATAAATAAATAAAAGGAAACACTGCCTAAAGAATAACTCACAGTACAGTTTTCTTAAGAAAAAAAAATACAGTAGAAAAGCCTATTAGATTTTATGGGAAAGTCACTGACCTTCTATTTAAATCATAAATGTCATAAGAAGCTGTGTAGGAATGCCTCCATTGCTGTAAAAGAAAACAGACATTTCAGGTTTCCATGATTCTTGATAATTTGGCCACTTGCTATAGGAGCTCAAGATGATAGATACAATATATAGGATTATATAATTCTCAAATTTTATCATATGTTATAATTCTCTATTTAAGTTCCAGGATTTATAAATTTGAAAGTATCCAGGGGATCAACTACTACAAACTCCTCTGAACCTCCTCTGTGACTAGCTCTGGCATCACCTCCTCCAAAGGGGCTTTGTGGGACCACAGTGGGCCAAAGTGCCACTTTTTGAGCAAACATTATTCCTAGCACTTACCATAATGTGTTAAGATCGCCTGTTTAGGAAAATGCAAATTTTCACATTGCACCCATCTTACTGGCAAAAGATTTAAAAGATATGTAATTTTATTGCTGACAGTGATGTGAAGAAATGTTTAACTTCATACATTGATGATGAAAATCTAAAGTGCTATAATTTCTTTGAAAGCCACCTCACCACATATATTAAAATTAAAATAAATATATCATCAGTATTTTAAACAACCATCTCAAGAAGCTACAAATGAAAATCATACTAAATCCAAAGTAACTAGAAGAAAAGAAATAATAAAGGTAATAAAGGTAATTGAGAAAACACACAATAGAGAAATATTAACAAAGCCAAAAATTAGTTATTTGAAAAGACTAGTAAAATTGCTAACCTAGTAAAGATGAGTGTGGAGGGGGGAATAAAAACGACCAATATCAGAATGAAAATGGGACATCATAACAGACTGTACAGACATTTGAAGATTATAAGAGAGTATTATCAACATTTTTGCCAATAAATTTTTTAAAATAGTAAAAGGAGAAATTCCTTGAAAAGCTATTTATCAAGTGTGAGAAAAAAATACAGTCTTACATCTTATAAACAAATTGAATTCATAAATAAAAACCTTTACATAAGGAAAATTCCAAGGCCAAATAACTTTACCAACAAGCTCATTGTTATTTATCTGAATGAGTTGAAATATTGTGCCTGTGATTCTATGTATGGATCTACTACAGTTTGTTTATCCATTCACCTGTTGAAGGACATCTTAGTTGCTATAGATCTGTGCAGAGGCTTTGTGAGACCAAAGATGATCTACACACAAATGTATAGCACCTTTCTTCATAATTGCCAAAACCTGGAAGCAACTAAGATGTCCTTCAATAGGTAAATGAATTAACAAACTGTAGTAAATCCATATATAGAGTATTATTTAGTAATAAAATGAAACGAGTTATTAAACCACAGACACAGAGGAAACTTAAATATATATTGTTTAGTGAAATAAGCCAATCTGAAAGGGATACATACTGTATGATTCCCACCATATGAATTTCTTGAAAAGGTAAAACTATGGAGACAATAAAAAGATTAGTGGTTGCCAGGGGTTTGGGGGAAGGGAGAAATGAATAGGTGTAGCAAAAGGGATTTTTCTGGCAATGAAACTGCTCTGTATGATCCTATAATGGTGAACACATGTCATTACACATTTGTCAAGATCCATATAGTTGCCACAATCTACCAGTACAATAGTAAATACATTATACACCTGTCAAAACCCACAAAGACTGAAGTCTAATGTAAAGTATGGACTTGAGTTAATAATAATAATGTACCAATGTTGGTCATCTGTTGTAACAAATGTAGCACACTAATGTAAGACATTAACAACAGGTGAAATTTAGGGAGGGAAGGTGACGGAGTTTGTTGGAACTCTCAGCTTATTTTCTGTAAACCTATAACGCTCTAAAAAATAAAGTTCTAGAACTAAAAAAAAGAATTAGAGCTATATTAGATGACTTGGAATTCCACATGCTATCACTAAGTGAAGAATGAAATTTACAGAAAAGTAAGTAAAATAGGACTCCATTATTATCTGCCCTGCAATAATTAAAAGAAACCCTATATATGTTCATAATACTACATGAACAAGGAGAGAAATACACAATACAGAGATGTACATTAATACACTGCAGAGCTGAGTGAGAAGGGAAAGGGGAAGACGGAAGATTAAAAGTATGTAAATGAAAAAATACATAGGTAGGTAAATGACCACATATTTGCATTATGAAAAATTATGTCTGAATGTGGATACATACATAAATTGAAGGTATTTTAAAAGAAATTACTTGTCTATATAACTGCCTTTCCTACCATATACTTAGAGGTAAGAAATTGTATCTTATTCATCTTTGGATAGCTAGAGTCTAGGTTAGTGCAAACCACATTGTAAGTGTTCATGAAATAAACCAAATTTTTTAAAAATTGAAATTGTACCAATTAGGATGAGACAGATGAAACAGACAGCCTAAGGACACCCAGCTATCTGGTAGCAGGGCTGAGACACAACGTCAGGGTTCCCAACCTTACCTACTTACATCTCTTACCCTCCTATGCTTTCACATCAAGAAATATTTACAAAGTTTTTACTTTTCCAAGTCATATGTTCCTTTACTGAATTCCAGGTTATTTTTGACACACCCATGCTTGTTTCTGGACACCTCAAGCACAATACTTACTAATGCCAAAAGGTGTGGTACAGGGTAAAAATATTAAGAAGAGTTGAGGTCATTTCAGATGATAAACCATCATAAGTTATAAAAGGAAACTCAAGATGTTCGGTATGTTCACTTCATCTTTTGAAACAGATTCATCAATCTCTTTAGGCTCGAACACTGGCAGCTATCATCTATAGGATGTGCCAAAAAATATAAAGGAAGGGGTGGGGAGAGGCAGGGATCATAAATTAGGCCTTTGGGAGGGAGAGAGAATTATGAAAAGGATGATTCTTGGGCTGAGTTTAGTGGTAGAGGATGAGAGAGAATGGGTAAAAAAGCATCATAGTAAAGAGGAGTTGAAGTGCAAAGATAGGCAAAGAGCAAAGATGCTGGGAAAACATTCATGCCAGACTATGTGCTACTTACTTACACATGAACTCACTTGCTCACTTATTTCTTTTTATCACAACTTAGAAATAATAATTGATCATTCTAAGTGTGCTACCTTGTGTGGTACGATCTCTAAAACAGTAAACAGTGGACCACTAAGGAAATGTAATGAAATATTATTTTTCTTTCTTCTGGATATGTTTCTTGATAGTTGTTTAATCAAAACATTTATGCAATACAAAAAATTCCACTGAATAGTCTTAGAAGTAAAAAAAAAAAAAAAAAAAAAAAAAAAAAAAAAGAAGATATAGTTCCCTACTTTCGATAACCTTGTAATTTTGTACTTTGCAATAAAATATGCATTCATTTAATAAGCATTTGTTGGACATCCATTGTGTGGCCCTGTCCTAGGTGCCAGAGGTACAAACATGGAAAAAACACAGGGAAACTGGCACTAAATAAGGGAAGCAACAAATGGTCAAAGAAGTAAATAGCAAACCACACAAAATGCTGTGAGGGAACTAAAAATGGGCTAATGTGATACGAAATGATTTACAGGGAGTGGGCAGAAGAAAGTGGCAAAGGGAAGTATTACATAAAGTGATCCAACAAAGCTGAACCCCGGTTAGTAAAAAGGGACAGCTATATGGTGACGGGGCAAGAAGGTTCCAAGAGGAAGTAGCATCAAGTACTTTGGCCCTTACATGCAATGAGGGCGATGCCCAGAAAAAGAAAGAGCTGTGCTCTTATAGGTTCTCAACTTTGGATCCTGGAATCACCCGAGAGCCCTTAAATCTACCTGTGTCTGGGCACCACCCATAGCTTTACTGAGTTACATGCTTTGGGGTAGCCACAGACATCTGTTGTTTTAAAAAACCTCCCCAAGTGATCCTATGGTACAGGTGGGCCAAGAAATACTGGCCAAACATGATGAGTGCAGGAGAGGCGGCTGGGAGTTATGCTCAGATGGACAGACTGGGCACCAATCACAGAGGCCCCGTGGATGCCAGGGTTAGAGTTGGTATTTGATTCTGAGTATGATGGGACACCATTGGAGGGTTAAGAACAGGTGTGGCATGATCTAATTTTGGATTTAAAAGGAGCACTTTGGTTACTCCCTGAAGCATAGATAGCAGGGGGAAGGGAACAAAGCAAATACACCAAAAGTAATTAAAGACACTGGCACCTCCAGTGAAACAACAAACACAAATCACCAATGGTGGCTGTCTGCCGGTGACATACACCCATTAGAACACATTGAATCGGCTCAGAGCCTGTAGCCACCAGCTACAGAACCCGGCCTGGGCCTGCCAAACAACAATGACGACAACAACAACAAATAGCTGGGTGTTGTGGTGGGCACCTGTAGTCCCACCTACTTGGGAGGCTGAGGCAAGAGAATCACTTCAGCCCAAGAGTTGGAGGTTGCTGTGAGCTGTGACACCAGGACACTCTACCGAGGGCAACATAGTGAGACTTTGTCTCAAAAAAAAAAAAAACAAACAAAAAAGTCAAATAGCCCTGTTAAAACTGACTAAAGAGAAAGTTGCACTAGATTACCTTTCTGTGTCTAACTTGCCCCCATATTATTAGCTTTTAACATGGAAAACTGCTATCTGTGGTTTGAACCATGGTTGCTGGCTTTACCCGCAGAGACTTCCATTTTATTGATCTGGGGATTAGACCTGGACACTGGCAATTTTTAAAAGTTCCTCAAGTGAATTTATTCTAGAGGTAGCAATAAGAAGCATAGATTTAAACAAACAATAATCCATTAACTGGCAACCGAAGTTGTGATAGGATTCTGATTCACTTATAGTCGACTAGTTTAGCAGAATACAGTCAGAGTCTTTTGTCCAGGAAATGGAGCCCAGCATAGAGAAACTAGGGTAAATGTTATCGTTGAAATAGTTGCCATCCTGGGATGATAAATGGAGCAGAGAATGGTTTTCTTGGCCTGAGTACAGCGATGTTGGTATGTGAGATAAGATGCCTCAGTACTATTTGTTCTGGGGGATATAAAGTGGGAATCCCCCATTTTATATTTTGTTTTCAATACAGAATATTTCCATAAGTATCTAATCTTTCCTACATGTCTCAAAACTTCCTATACTTGGCAACTGTTGTCAAATCCACCAATAATTAAAAAGTTACAGTTCAAGTTCCTGGCCATTTGCATACTAAACAGGAGGAAGAGGAAATGAGGTTAGCCCTACCCTTTCCTGAATGTGAGAATCCAGGGTTGGGCTGGGCAGCTGGGGGAAGCTGAGTGTTCTTAGAAGCTTGGTGGCCATGCTGAGGCTCCCCTCCTTAAAATGGTTTGTATATGTTGGGAGGTGGTCCAGAATCTCTTCTGGCAAATTTAACTCTTTTTAAAGCAAATACTTATTGAGGGTCTTACTATATGTAAAGCTGAGGCAAAGGAAATAAGAGGTTATATCCTTGGATGGACAAGTCAGACATATGATTATATGATAAATACCCACTATAAATTTTTATTGACTGATTCGTATCTGTAGTAGAATATTAACTAGTTGTTGTTGTTTGTTTTTTTTTTAAACACAAAAGAGCCCACTCTGCTGTATTTACAACACGCAGGCTGTCTGTACAAACAGCTAACCAGTATTATTAAAAACAAAAGAGGTGAGTGAGAATTGTCACCTGTCTGCTTTCCTTCCTCGCTTGGCCAAGCTCTAGTATTCCACCTTTTGAGCTCCCATGCCCAAAAGAGGAAGTCCAAAATTAAAAATATAACCAGTGGAGAAGAAAATGGGGAGTGAAATAGAAGAAAAGGTGAGGAAGGGGAGTGCAATATTTACACTAGAGTTTTATAGACAACTGTCCCATTCCATCCCAATTCCAACCTGGCCCAGAAAGTGATGGGTGGCAGAGCCAAGAGACAAATACTGTGTGTCTACAGACCCAGTTTCCCTCCCCCAACTGCAATGGGTGCCATTTCAAGTCCAGAGTGGGGCGGAAGGATTGGGTAGGAATTTGAGACTTATTTTCAAACAAGTCTTCCTTGGGGACAGTATCCAAGTTCCAGGGGATAAACTGAGGACAGTATCCAAGCCTCAGGGGATAACCCTGAGGCTCGGTTCCCAAGTCATGTTGTCATTTGGAAGTTCCAGCTTAAAGGCGTCGTCAGGGTTCTCCAGATTTGGGGGACCCCCTAACCGCCAGGCCTCTGGCCGCAGTTCCTTGCATTTCTGGCAATAAAAGAAGTCGGGGACATTGGTCTTCTTAATCTTAGCACAGAAGAGGTGGATCCACGTCCCACACAGGCTGCACTCAATCATGGGCCGCCCTGCAAAGGCTTTTGGCAGTAACGCGTGATCAGATCCCATGAGTCATCACCTGATCCTACCGTGGTATCTTCATCCATAACCCACATTTCACCTTCACTGGAGCTGGCATCTCCATCTTGACTTGTTTCAGTGCTGCCTACCTCCTTGCTTTCACTGTCAGTGATAGGGGCTCCTTCAGTGTGTACCATGTCAGGGGCCTAGGCGCCTCAGGGGGTGTTGGGGGTACAGGAGCTGAGGCTTCACCCCCTGCTACTGCTGCCATCTCTTCCTCCTCCTCTTCCTAATATTAACTACCAGTATTTTACTATTTGAAAGCACTAAAAATGAGTTTCTTTTAAAACATTGGTTGAACTAGTTAGTCTTTTATGAATTGATTCTGAATTGATGAGTTTTTAGTGCCTATTATGTTACTTAGATGTCAATCTTAAATATCTATACACTGGAAATCAGTTATAAAACACCATACTCTAAGACCGTTTAAATGTCACAATAAGAAAACGTTTCTTTTACCTTCACATAGTTGTATTCCAAGAGAATAAACTGGCCATCGGGAGATACTGAATAATCGTTTATAGAATGTCCAAACTCATCCTGCCAATCAAGAAGAAAAAAGAGGAACTGAACAATTCTGTTTGGCTGCCATCATTGAGCACTAACACCATTGTTCTGGACACATGGTTTGTGCCCCGGGAGCATCTAGGGGATGACACATTCACCTACACTAATGACCATGACCAAAAGTGAGTGGTGATTCGTGCTTAGAAAACCAGAAAAGGAAGGATTAATCCTGACTCCGGCTGTGAGGGGAGGGAGAGGAAAAGAGAAAGAACTTTCTTAACAGAAGGAATGGAGTGAGGAAGAGCCCGGTGTGGTACAGGGCACACACGCTTAAAGAATGGGGTTATGTATAATCTGAATATAGCCTGGGGGTGTCAGACACAGTCCTCGTGAGAGGACACCAAATTAAAAAAAAAAAAAATAGCTGAGACTTAAATATAAGAAGGGGAAATACCACCTAATTTTGCACGTGGGAGTGACAGAGTCCTATCTATCTTTTACAGAGTGGCTGAAATGAGAGAGAAGAGCAGAGGGGTGGCAGGAGCCTGGATGTGGGCAATGCAGAGGGCTGGTCTACAGAATGCAGATAGAGCACTCATTTCCTCAAGATTAAGGGAAGTTTGCACTGGCCTACACAGTGGAAATGGAAATCCGTGAGATGCCTGACATGCCGAGGTTTGTGGAGAGGCTAATTATATGGATGTAGGGGTTGACAGAGATGTCAAGGATGATTCAGGTTTCTAGCTTCCGTGACGTGGAGGAGAATTAAGTGACTATTTATCAAGATTGGAAACTCAGGAAGAGAAATAAGATGCTTTCGGTTTGCTGGGACAGTGAAGGGGAGATAAGTAACTTTGTTTGCAATTCTGACTTTAAAATGATCACGAGCCATCCAGGTGCAGAAGCTCTCAGGCTATTGGCAACTGAAGTCTGGTTCTGGGGTGGAGTTGGGGTTAGGTGTGGTATATGAGAATCAGGGCCAGAGAAGAGAGTGCACCCTGTGCTGCAGGATTGCATGAAAATCACAGAGTGCAAAGCCAGGGGTGAGGCTGGTAAGTGGAGACAGAGCCCAGAGGAACACTTACATTTGAACATATGAGCAGAGGAGGAGGAATCGTCAAAGAAGACTAAAAGGTAGCCAAGGTAGGGAGCATTTCAAGGAGGGAAAGGTCCACTGGCCATATGCTGCAGAGAGAGTCCAATAGGATGAGAAACAATAGTACTCATGACTTGAAGTGCAGGGAAAATATAACCCAGAATGTATTGCATGAATTAATTATCTGATTAAACATACAAATGTACTGTTCTCCAAAAACATGGAGCTGTTTCCATATTCAGCATTGAATAGCAAGATATTATTTTCTTGTTTGTAGAGATATTCATGATCTAAAGAGAGAAAACAACCAGATCAATATTGCAAGTTGCTATTAAACATCTACAAAAATTATGAAATAAAATTTAAGATTTAACTTCACACAAGTATCAAATAAACTTTCCTAAGTTAAGAAAACATGAAAGATCAGTCTGACACTGGCATTCATTTATTTTTCTATTGTCAAGATTTTAATTCACTTTTAACTTTCGATAGTACGTGTCAAAGAAATACTTGGGTTCCTTTCTGTCTTCTCTTCGTTTGTACCCTTAAGTAGAAAAAAAAAGTTTTAAAAAACAAGAATTATCTGTTAAGAGCCCATAAAAGTGACCCCCTACTCAACCTACCTACCTAAGATGAACTTAACATTAAAAATATGCCTTCTGCAAAAAAAAAGAAAAAAAAATTCTTACCTGAAACCCACCGTAAGGAATAGCCCTTCAGTCTAAAATTATTTTTTAAGTAATCAGTTAGAGTGTAAGTTCTCCGAGTGTCAGCTGTAGCATCATCTCCTGGATGAAAAAAGAGCCAAGTGTTCAGTAAGATGGAAAAAGTAAGTTTCAGATAAAATAAACAAATGGATCTCTACAACATACCCTGCTCACAAAATGCAGAAATGTGGCACAAAAAGCAAGACACATTTTGAAAGATTTCAGACTGGACGGATGGAGAAAAATGCATTTAACCACTAAGTGTGCGTGCCTGTTCCATTGGGTTATTTTGGTGTTATAATCATGAACTTCACCGTGAAGGTCTTGATCAGCAATGTCTAATAGAAATATAGTATGAGTACATTTTCTTGTAGTCATATTTTTTAAAAAATTACAATGAAATTCATTTTAATAGCATATTTTATTTAGACCAATATATCCAAAATATTATCATTTAAACTTGTAACCAATATTTAAATGTTATTAAGGAAGATGTTCATGGTTTTTTTTCATATTAACTCTTTGGAATCGCGTATGTAGTTGACACTTATAGCATATCTCAATTTGACCAGGCACATTGCAGGTCAATAGCTACGTGTGGCCACGAGGCCAGAAGCTGCTGTAATGAATGGCATGGGGCTATGGGGCCAGATCACTCTTTTCTGAGGCTTTGAGGTCCACTTCAAGCTCTTTGTTCCTTTGAGACCTTCAAGGCATGCTGATCACCCAATTCACGGGTCGGATCTTTGTTTCTATCATTGCTTGTCCTTAAACTTGGTGGAATTTGTGTGGTTTTATACTCTGCTACTGGTGACCCAGATTCAAAGTCTGAAAATTATTTTTGATGTCTCTCTCTCTTTCCCATCACACCCATCTAAGGACCCCATTGATTCTTCCTAGGAAATCTTTTTTCCAGGTAGCCCTGCCATCAAGGTCTCCCACTCCAGTCTTCCTTCTACACAACGACTGGAATGATTTTGCTAAAATTCTACTTTCATCTAGTGATCACTTCCTCAAAAGGTTTCAGTGTTTTCCCATTGCCTACCAGAATATTCAAACTCACAGCAGCCCTCCACAATCTGACACTCCCGTCCTCGGCTCACGTCCAGTCTGTCCCTGCCAGAACCAGTTTGCCCAGAGTCATCCTCTGCTCCCTGAAACCAGGACATCTTCTTGGGCTTTTCTGCCTCCATCCCTCTCCTAAGTCACTTCTCTGCAACATCTTTCCTGCTCCTGGTGCTGTCACGATCACCACCCTCTGATTCCCACTGCTCTCATGACGATTTCAGTTTGACCCTCCTGACTTTTGCCCTTGCATTACTTATTTGGCTCTTGTCATTCAATGACTTGTGACAACTGGTTTTCCATGCCTACTTGCATGGTGTCCTCAACAAAGCCATGTACTCTTTGAGGACAAGAACTTGTTTTCTGTTTTTTTGTTTTTTGGGTATTTTGCATCAACCTTTAGCACCTAGCACAGTTCAATGCCTCAGGAAGCATACACACTCACTAAGGTTTTACCAATTGCTATAGGATAACACCCTAGAAGCACAATCAAACCTATGTGATTGATTCTTCTTCCCCAATCTCAAAGCCTGTCTACTGATGGCAAAGAGCTTTAAAGTGTTTTTTCAAATCCTCTACTTTTTCCCCATACACACAAACATACATTCAAGCAATCAACCACCAACTGACATTTCTATAACTCTAGTTCTTACTCTTTGGAGAACTGGGAAGCCAGTAGCACCTTGTTTTGTCAGTTTTTCAAAGCCTATGAGAAGGTAATTCTTTTGCAGGATATGTCTTTTCAAAAAATGTTCTCTATCTCTCTCTCTCTCTCCATATATAATATATATATAAAATTATATATATATAATTTTTTTTTTTTTTTTTTTTTTTTTTTTTTGAGACTGAGTATCACTATGTCACCCTCGGTAGAGTGCCCTGGCGTCACAACTCACAGCAACCTCAAACTCTTGGACTTAAGCAATTCTCTTGCCTCAGCTTCCCAAGTAGCTGGGACTATAGGCACTCGCTACAAGGCCTGGCTATTTTTTTGTTGCAGTTGTCATTGTTGTTTTACCTGGCTCAGGCTAGGCTCGAACCCACTGCTCTGATGTATGTGGCCTGCACCTAACCACTGAGCTACGGGCGCTGCCCTTTTTATTTTTATTTTTTGAGACAGAGTCTCATTTTCTTGCCCTCAGGAGATTGCCATGGTGTCATAGCTCACAGCAAACTCTTGGGCTCAAAACATCTTCTTCCTCAGCCTCCCAAGTAGTTGGGACAATAGCTGCCAATCACAATGCCTGGATACTTTTTAGAGACAGTCTTGCTCTTGCTCAGGCTGGTCTCAAACTCATGAGCTCAAGGGATCTGTCTTGGCCTTCCAGAGTTCTGGGATTACAGGCATGAGGCACTGTATCTGGACCCTCAAAAAATCTTCTTAAGATTTTATTTCTTCAGATCTTATCTGATAATAGACTTGTATCTGCCTATGAAGTCTTCCATTTCAAGGGATCAAATTGCTAAATTTCACTTCATTACCTTTTTTATTCATTACTTTTTTATTTAAATTCCATTTTTGAATAGGTTAAAGAGATTTAAAATGCATTTTTTTTTTCCAATTTAGTCCTGCATTTCCTTCCCGAAAGTTAGTAAGATTATCATGTTTGTTAGTAGAAGTATAGCAAGTGGGCAAAATCAGCCCTTTAACTTATTAACTTACAAAAAAGAAGTAAAGCTTTGGACTACTGAAAATATCATTTGAAACTCATATTGATTCATTCACAAAATGCTTTCAATTGTTTATATCCATCAAATCATTCTGTCATATATCACATAGTTAAAAAGAAGTAATGTTTGAAAAATACCTACTGAGGATGATACATCCATCTATCAAGAGCTATTAGTCTAAAATGGACCAAAAATACACCCCCCCCAAACTAGTGTAATTAGAGGTATAGATGGTTATAGACATTCACAATCCTAATATTGTCTGCTGATGTAGATGTGTACATAGACCTATAGACATAGATTAAAAAATAAATAAAGACACACATACATAGATGTATAGAACAATAAAATAGAGACATAGATCTATGGAACAGAATTGAGAACCCAGAGGTAAAACCAGTCTCATATCACCCTCGATAATCTAAACAAAAGCATCCACTAGGGAAAAGAAACTGGACCACCACCTCTAACCACATAAAAAAATTAACTCATGCTAGATAACAGATTAAAATCTAAAACACAAAATTATAAAAACACTAGAAGAAGCTGGGTGCAGTGGCTCATGCCTATAATCCTAGGACTCTGGGAGGCTGAGGGAGGTGGATAACTTGAGCTTAGGAGTTCGAGACTAGCATGAGCAAAAAGTGCGACACCGTCTCTACCAAAAATAGAAAAACTGAGGCAAGAGGATTGCTTGAGCCCAAGAGTTGGAGGTTGCTGTGAGCTATGACGCCATGGCACTCTACCTAGAGTGACAGCATGAGACTCTATCTCAAAAAATAAATAAATAAATAAAAATAGAGAAGAAAGTATGGGAAAAACTCTTTATGACATCAGCCTCAGGAAAGAATTTAGGAAGAAGATACCATTGGCAATTGCAACAATGGAACCTAATCAAATTTAAAAGCTTCTGATCAAATTTAAAAGACTCTGAACATAATCAACAAAACAAATAGACAACGATCAGAATGGGAGAAGGTTTTTGCATGAATAATACATGTATATATATGTATTATTGATAGCTGGGTGTATTCTCCCAGTAGTATTTTTCAAATAGTACTTCTTTTTAGTACCACCATCTGACAAAGGGCTAATAAAATTAATTAATTTTTGGGTAAGAGACACAAACAGAATCTTTTCCCAAGAGGATAGACAAGCAGATGAAAACATACTCATTATCCCTTGTATCAGAGAAGCACAAATCAAAACAACCTTGAGATATATTGCTTAACCCCAATGAGAATAGCCCACATCACAAAGTGCCAAAGCTGCACTCAGTGGCATGGGTGCAGAGAGAGGGAACACTTACACACTATTGATGGGTTTGCAAACTAATACAGCACTTTGGGAAAGAAGTATGGAGAATCATCAAAGAGCTAAAAGTAGATCTTTCATTTGATCCTGCTATCTCATCACTAGGTATCTACGTAGAAAAAATAATCACTTTATCATGTGGACAGCTGCAGTCGAACATTTTAGCAGCTCATTCACAATGGCAAAGATGTGGAAACTACCCAAGTGAATGGATTAAGAAACAGTAGTAGATGTACCTTACGCAATACTATTCAGCCATAAAGAAAGTGGAGACTCTGCATATTTTGTATTTACCTGGATAGATTTGGAGAACATTCCCCTACGTAAAGTATCTCAAGAATGAAAAATCAAGCATTCCGTGAATACTGTGTTAAAACTAGTAGATCAACAACTATAGGCCCACACGAGAGAAAAACACATTTAAATTCAAGAAAGGGGGAAGGAGTTTGATAAGTTCCCCCCTGCCAGGTACAATGAAGGGATACATGGCGTACTACCTGGGTGAAGGACTCAACTGAAACTTGGACTTTACCTTACAAATGGAAACAATGTAACCTAATCATGCTACCCTCATATTGATCTGAAATGAAAAAAGAAAAAATAGATATATCAGTCTGTCCTTGACTCTAGGTTTTCTAGAAAAAGAATTAACTGAATAACTATAATAGATCACATATAGTGTTATCTCATTTAAATGCTATCTCACCTTTTACCCAGGTTTTTCAGGGCAACATGCTTATGTTGGAATATTAAAATAATTGAGGAAAAATTCCCTTCACATCATCCGCTGCTTAGTGTGCTGCTATTCATGCTCATACTGAAGTCTTCCCTGATCACTTCCCTCTCCTGTCCTCCTCATACCTTGCTGGGTTCATTCTCTCATCAGCCCCTAGCTTTTCTAAACCCACCATCCCTACCACTTTCTGGCTCTCCTCCGCTCACAAGGGCTCTTGTGAATTGGTTCCATCTGCTGATGTTCTAGATAACAACACTGACGCCCCACTCCTGCCACAGCCCGGGACATCTCTGCAAGGCCCATGCCTACGCCGGCTTGTGTTGGGCTCACTCAGCTGCTTTACAATAACCCTGCAGCCCAGTTCCCATATGTCAGCTACCCAGTCCCAGAGCCGCACAGCTACATGGGAGCAAGCGGAGCAACAAATGTTCCTTGTTTTTTTTGTCTTGCCATTTGATAAGCGGGCACATTGGAAGACAGTTTTGAAACATCTAGATAAGCGAGTTCTGCGAGGCATGAGTGCCAAGTCCAGGTTTTGACCTTTAGCAAGCTCACAATTTGCTGCCAAGTTACAATCTATTTTGTCAAACCCTTATAGGACAGGCTCACGTTTTTTCTTCCTTGTCGACTTGCTCACTGACAGGGCACTGCCACAGCAACAGATGAAAGTCTTTGGCTGCTTTTGTGATTTTCCTGGTGTGGCCTGGGACACGCCGTTCATTTGACTTATCAGTTTGGAGCACTGCGCAGCCAAGTGAAGCAGTTAATCATATGTTACCCATCAGCTCACACAGAGACTCTCAGATTTATCTCTTATTTAATTAAAAAAAGAAAAGGTTAGCAACTTTACACTTTACCTCTTTGGCTAGAGCAACTATTAGGTTGGAGCATATGAAAATAACCATCTTTATCAGGTAAGAAAGGTAAAATAGCAGCACTTAAAATAGATCAACATTATAATAAACTATTATCAGGCTAGGAGTGGCAGCTCAGTCCTGAACTCTCCAAACTTTGGGATTGTTTGAGGCCAAGAGTTCAATACCAGCCTGAGCAACACAGTAAGGCCCTGTCTCCACTAAATTAATTTTTATTAGAGTCTTATGGCATCTTAATGAATTCTGGGATCAAAATCATTTCCGAATAAATGTGACCCCAGAAGGATAAGACCCAAATAAGAAAGTGTTATTCGTGGGATATTCTTGCTTTGATCAATTGTTACTATATGATTATAGGATATTTTCAATACTTCTATATCTACTCATAATAAATTATTTTTTGTCTATATTAAACTCTAAAATATAATATTTCCACTTCACAAAGATAAGCTGTTTTGGTAAATAAATGGCTAATGAAATGCATTAAATACATTAAAAAGAAATGTGCCCTTTACAGCTCATAAATGCATAAAGTTGTTAAAAACAGGCAAAAGAGATATCTGGTTATAGGGTTTTTGTGTTCCATATGGTAATCAGTTAACATTCCATATTGATGCTTATATCTATGATGAATATAAAGAAATAAAATGAGTATTACTTCAAAATTTGCTCTAGCAAAACAGCCTTGACATGGGGACAGAGGAAGAAAAGGACAGAGGAAGAAAAATAAAGAAGGCAGAAGAAGAAATTGAAAGTCTTCTCAGATCCTGTAGCTGTCTTTATTATCCAGCGGCACAGGCTGGCTGCCACCTACATCTATAGATTCGACAGATACCCACTAAGGAGTTGTGTAGCTGATGTCTTTGCAATCAGAGAGTCAGAATTTAAATCCAGACTTGAGGCCTTGGGACAATTAATGAACCTTTCCTATAGTTTGAGCAACAGTGTCCCCTCCAAAATTCATGTTGAAATTTAATACCACCACAGTGGTATCAAATTCACAGGGGCCTCCGGGGGAAGTGATTAGTGTCTTATAAAAGGGATGCAGAGAAGTGACCTAGGCATTTTTCCTTTCTACCTTCTACCAGGTGAGGACAGAAACAAAGAGGATGCTACACAGGGAACAGACCTTCACCAGACGCTGACCTACCTGCACCTTGATCGTGTACTTCTCAGCCTATGGAAATGCAGGAAATAAAGTTCTCTTCTTTACTAATTAGCCAATCACAGGTATTCTATTATAGCACTGTGGATGGACTAAGACAAAGATTGATACCAAAAAGGCCAGGTGTGGTGGCTAACGTCTGTAATCCCAGCACTCTGGGAGGCCGAGGTGGGTGGAATGTCTGACCTCACAGGTTCGAGACCAGCCTGAGCCAGAAAGAGATTCGCGTCTAAAAATAGCCAGGCATTGTGGGGGCACCTGTATTCCCAGCTACTTGGGAGGTTGAGGGAAGGGAATCGCTTGAACCCAAAAGTTTGAGATTGCTGTGAGCTGTGATGCCACAGTGCTCTACCAAGGGCAACAAAGTGAGACTCTGTCTCAAACAAACAAACAAAAAAACTCAATACCAGAAAAATGGAATGTTGCTGCAACAGATACTTAAAACTGTGGAAGTGGCTTTGGAATGAGGTATTAGGTAGGGGCTGGAACAATTTTGAAGTGCATACTAGAGAAAGCATAGACTGCCATAAATGGACTGTTAAACACGAATCTGGTGAGGGCTTACAAGAGGAAAGCTGTAGAGACAGCCTCAGTCTTCTTAGAAATCCTTACGTGACCATAATCAGAGTGTTGGTAGAAATATAGGCAGAAAATGCTGTTCTGATGACTTCTTAGCTAGAAATAAAGAATATATTATTGAAAAATGGAGGGAAAGGCCATCCTTGTTACAAAGTGGCAATGAACTTGGCTCAATTATGTCCATTTATCTGTGGAAGGCAGAACTTAAGAGCAATGAACTAGGATGTTTGGTGGAAGAGATTTCTAAGTCAAGTATTCAGGGTGTTGCATGAAGTCTCCTGATTACCCATAGTAGTAATGTGAGCAGAGAGAAATAAATTAAAGATGAAATTTGTAATTAAAAGGAAAGTAGAACTTAAAGATTTGGAAAACTCTCAGCCTGGCCTGAGCCTGACAAGTTGTGCAGAGTGAAAAGGTGGGTTCATAGAGAATGCCAAGGGTGTGGCCATGCAACTGTTTGATAAGGAGCTCATTATGGACGGAAGGAACCCAGATACTAGTTATTCATCAAGACAAAGGAAGAATGACACTGGACGCATATCAGAGGTTATGGTGATATTACTTCTCCCAGAACAGACCCAGAGTGCCAAGGCCTAGGGGACAGAACTACGTCAAAAGAAGGGCCCTGGGCATCCATGGGATTTCAGCAATTCACCATCCTGCATGACCTTGAGTCTTTGCTCCCTACATTCTGGCTCAGCACTCCTGAACTGCCCCATATGTGCTCAGCCCTGCCCACCTGCCCCTCTGAAAGGTACAGAAGAAAAATATCTATGCAGCACCCACATATTGCTAACTCTGCAGGAGCACAGGGTGCATGGCTGTAGAGTCACAGTGACCTCCGCCTAGACTTCAAAGGATGCCTCAGAGAGCCTTGTGGCCCAGGCAGAGGACTGCCACAGGGGTGGGGCTACTGCCAAGGCTCCCACTAGAGCAATGTTTAGTGGAACTGTGGGCGCAGGGTCACCCCTGAGACCTCAGAACTGTAGAGCCATCTGTGTGCAGTGTCAGCCTGGGAGAGCCACAGACACTAGACTCAAACCCATGAGAGCTGTACTATGGGCTGTTCCTGGCAAAGCCATGAAGAGGAAGGTGCCTCTGGGACCTTAGGAACACAGCCCCCCTACCAGTGTGTCTGGAGGTGGGGCATGAAGTCAAAGATTATTCTCAAGCCTCAAGATTTCATGTTTGCCTTGCTGGAATTTGTACTTAAATTGGAACCACCTAACACTTTTTTCATGCCGTTTCTCCCTTTCGGAATGGGAATGTCTAGCCTATGTCTGTTTCACCACAGTACTCTGGAAGCATATAACTTGTTTTATTTCATAGGTTCACAGCTGGCCTCAGGATGAATTGTACCTTGAGTTTCACCCATATCTGATTTAGATGAGACTCTGAACTTTAGACTTAAAGTTGATGCTAGAACCACTTAAGACTTTTGAGGCTGTTAGGATGAAATGAATGTGTTTTACATATGAGCAGAACGTGAATTTGGAGGCCCAGGGGTGGAATGCTATGGTCTGAATGTCCCCCAAAATTCAGAGTTTAAAATTTAGTCATTGGCTGGGTGCAGTGACTCACACTTGTAATCCTAGCACTCTGGGAGGCCAAGGTGGGCAGATGGCCTGAGCTCTCCTGTTCGAGACCAGCCTGAGCTATAGTGAGACCTTGCCTCTAAAGCTGCTCTGGAGGCTAAGGCAAGAGAATTGCTTGAGCCCGGGAATCTGAGGTTGCTATGAACTATGATGTCATGGCACTCTACCAGGGGTGACAAAATGAGACTCTCTCAAAGAAAAAAAAAAAGTAAAAACTTAATCATTGTTGGAGTGATATTAAGAGGTGGGGCCTTTTGGGGGAGTGATTAAGTCATAAGAGCTCGTTGCTCTTGAGTGAATGAACTAGTGCCTTATCTTCTTTCCTTTCTTCATTCCTTCCCTCCCTTCCTGCCTGCCTCCTTCCTTCCTTCCTTCCTTCCTTCCTTCCTTCCTTCCTTCCTTCTTTCTTCCTTTCTTTCTAATAGGGTCTTGCTTTGTTTTCCAGACTGAAGTACAGTGGTACAGCATAATCACAACTCACTATAACCTTAAGTTTGAATTCCTGTGCTCAGGCAATCCTCCTGCTCAACTTCTTGACTCCTGGGACACAAGCACACACCACTGTGCTCATCTTGGATTGGTACCTTATTAGAGAGGTGGAGACAACTGGCTTAGGCCTTTCCTTTCCACTTTTCTGCCACATGAGGCTGCAGTAAGAGGGGCCTCACCACTGTATGCTGGTACCTTGATATTGGACTCCCCATTCTCCAGAACTGTGAGAAATTAAATTTCTGTTGTGTATACATTACCTGGTCTGTGATATTTTGTTAAAGCAGCACAAACAAACAAAGACAATTTTTTTAAAGCCTCAATTTTTTAATCCCTAAAATGAGAATAGTATTTAGCCCATAGGGATTTATAATGATTAAATGAGATAATACACATAATATACTTAGTTAAGAACTTAGAATGTATGAAGTTCTGCGGATATATGTTACACTATATATATGTTTTACAAAGATGAAGAAAAAAGCATCTTTCCCTGAGCAGTAAGATTAAGGATTTTAACTGCAATAAAATAGTAGCCAATTAAGTTTCACTATATTCATAATCAAAAGTGATCCTTTAAGACACCATGAAAGTGCTACATTAATAAAACATCTAGGATGAGTGCAGTCTAATCATTTGCCGGGGGCTAATGAATATCACTTTCTGCCTTTGACATGCCTAACACCATCCGCAGCATCCCACAGTGGGCGCCGGCACTTTCCAGGATGAAGGAAAACACTGGACTTTGTGGAATTAGACTGTGTGAGAGGGGTGTTTCTCTGATTACTATACCTAGGAGGCATTAGGTTACGATCACTATCAGCACATTTACTTTTGCCACAGGAAAAACATCCTGGGACATATGATAAATGCATTGTCCTTGAGCTGGAGGCTGTAGAATGTTGGCACTGCCCACTCTAACCACCTACCTTAGCATCCGTGTCAGATGACCAAACGTATTAGAGATATAACCACTGGGATTTCAAATGCCCACCATGAAAGGCCAACCAAACAGTCCAAAGCACATTTCCCAGAATAGCAAGAATTTGGACAAAAGGAAACACCTTCATGGGATAGTCTGTCCTGGCTTCTAACCTCACTTCCTCCTCCTCCTCTTTTCCCCTTCTACTCCATCCACACTGGCCCCCAGCAGTTCTTCAGACACACCAGGCTTGCTACTGCCTCGGGGACTCTGCGGTGGCCGTACCTTCTATCTGGAATGTCCTTCTCCTGACATGCCTGAGGTTTGCTCCCTTACCTCCTTTAGGTCTATGCTTAAATGCCTCATTTCTTCCCCAAACTAGCACTGCAGCCCTTCTTTCCTTTCCAGATTTTTTTTTTTTCCCTTACAGTGACACCATCTAACATACTATATATTTTTCTTATCTTATTTATTGTCGGCACCCCCTTGATTAGACAAGCTCCATGAGGGCACTGATTTTGTTTACTATTGTATCATTACAGCCCAGAACTGTGTGCCTGGCACACAGTAGGTACTCAATAAAAGTTGTTGCATGAAAAGATAAAAACAAGACTATACAAAAGTAAGAAACAAAATAGCTCTAAACATTGTTATTTGAACTCCAACTGGCTGCAGTATAGGAAGAGCAATGACCTTGGCCAGATAGGTCCGCACAGAACTGAGACAGAACCCTAGGGTTCCCGCCTGCCTTTGGCCACCATTAGCTAAGTTCACTTCTCTAAGCATACGCCAGCCATTTACCTATTGTCTTTCAGCTCTAAATATGCCCTTCTTTTCTCAATAATGCTGGAAATGAGATATACAGCTGTATTTCCAAAAACACTTCATCCACAGGATTTCTATTAGGTTCTGCCTATAGGGAAAAACAGAAAAGAAACTTTGGACCGCAACAGAAGAAAAGGGACATCCCTCTTTCTTGTTGATCTTGCCAGCATGTGACCAGCACCAGCCTCAGCCTCTAGCTTCTTCTGTAATATACAAAACCTGCTTCATCACACTTCTTAGCAGCACCAGAAGCAGCTGGGGGGACAACACATCTTAGACTTTTGAGCCCATATCTTCAGTGATCCTCTTTTTCTCTGTTGCCAAGCCCTAGAGGTGGCTCCTTCTTGCAATTACTATCTTTGAGATACCTCACAATTCTTCTTTTGCTCTTTTATTTGATAACCAATTTTCATATTAAACCCCTTTGCTGAAATATCTGGTGTGATACCTACTGGGTGTTCCCCAAGTTGCCCCTTAAGTCACCATACATGCTGAAAAATGGGAAATTGGGCTAAGGCACCAACCACATATATCTGAGCTGGCAGGTTCAAATCCAGCCCAGGCATGCCAATGATGGCAACCAAAAAATAGCCAGGCATTGTGGTGGGTGCCTGTAGTCCAAACTACTTGGGAGGCAGAGGCAGGACAATCACTTAAGCCCAGGAGTTGGAGGTTGCTGTGAGCTATGATGCCACTGCACTCTACCCAGGGTGACAGCTTGAGTCTCTGTCTCAAAAAAAAAAAAAAAAAAAAAAAAAAATAAAATAAAAATGGGAAATGTTAGCTAATTGTTCGTTTATTTACAAAATAATTTTAATATATTTTATATGGGTTTGCCACCTGG
>CAUYPK010062931.1:0-19665 GCA_963574355.1 Loris lydekkerianus
ACCTCAAATCTCAGCCTGAGGTATATTTCAGTGAAGGCAGGTAGCTGTGCTTCTCAGAGTAGAGAAGCAGTTTAAGAGCAGAAAGGTAGAGGAAATCTAGAAAAGAACTGTCTTGATACAGATTTATCCCATGGTGTGAAGAGAGAGGGCAAAGAACTCAGTGGCACTTCGCTTAACCAGCAATTTCTGTCACTGTGGTGACCAACTTCTGCCCGGCTATTTTTAGACGCAGGTCTTGCTCTGGCTGAGTCTAGTCTCCAACCTGTGAGCTCCGGCAACCCAACCACCTGGGCCTCCCAGAGTGCTGGGATTACAGGCGTGAGCCACCGTTCCGGGACTTATCAATCATTTTAATGAAGGATGCAGTTATTTCATTGAGTTAAATAAATGGATAATATTTACTGAGCATTAAATATAAAAGATATCTTGAATTTGAACAAGAACTGGCAGGGGAAAAGTACTTTTTTTTTTTTTTTTTTTTTGAGACAGAGTCCCACTGTGTCACCTTCAACACAGTGCCATGGTGTTCACAGCAACCTCAAAGTCCTGGGTTGAAGCAATTCTCTTGCCTCAGCCTCCCAATTAGCTGGGACTACAGGCGCCCACAACGCCCAGCTCTTTTTGTTGCTGTTTATGTTGTTTTTGTTGTCATTGTTGTTTAGTGGGCCCCAGGCAGGTTAGAACCCACCAAGTCCAGTGTATGTGGCTGGCACCCTAACTGCTGAACTCCAGGGGAAAGTACATTTTAACAAAAAGTTGACAAGTAGAACTTTCTAAATATAAAGTGCTCTGGTTATAACTCTGTGTTATGAAGCTAGATGTGGTTCAAATTTGACAATTTTTTGACTGGGTGTGACTGGGGGAGCTCAATTCGCTATAGCCTGCAACTGTTGTGTTTATAATTAAAGTAGTTCATAAACGATGTGTGTTAAGCACAAGGTATATACTCAATGAACATTCATTGTTAGGAATAGCAGAAGTGTGTTTGTTTGTGTGTATGCATGTGTGGGTCTAGTGTGTTTCTAAATTTGTGTTTCTGTGTGTGTCTAGTAAGAATAGGGTAGGTGAAATAATAAGTATCCAGAATCCCTTCCCCATTTCCCAATGCCTGAGACAATAATTAGCTAGTCATGGAAATTTGGGAGAAATAGAGTTCTTTCTGGGTTTATAAACTCAGGAACTGTGACAATCTCCACGCAATAAGATATATACCCATTGGATATGTGTAAGTGCCCTTTATGTTTTTTCTTTTCTTTTTTTCCAGAGGAGTGTTATTTTAAAACATAAAACATGCTTCAGGAACAATAGCATCCTATAATAAGAGATGTGTATGCTTTTAAATAGTATTAAACAAAAGAAAATTAATTTTGCCAGCATTTTGCTTTTATTTTCAAGAATAAAGGCAAACACAAATTTTTGTTCACTTGAACTACACCAGCTTTTGGTTACACTGCTCTGAAGAATATCATTAACATTTTAAATTTAGAGCAATTTTGTAAGTTATGACAAGTGTTTTATATATTACAATGTAAAAACATTAAAGACAGTGAACAAGTATTTCTCCTTGTGCAAAATTAACTATCTAAATGTTACTTTTTAAGAATTGTATCCTGGAAGCTTGTAAGATTTCAACAGCAAGTGCGATTTTCTCTCTATATATTCAAGTAACAAAATAATTGATTACATAATTATTTTTTTAATTTAGAATGAATATTTCTTTAAGAATGACTTTTACTGTGAAACTTATTTATCCTCTAACATTGAGTATTGGTACCTATTTAAAAAAGCATCAATTCTTTGGGAGGAAAGTCATTACAGTACATCACACCTAGCAATTAAAGCCATAGTAAATATTTGTACATTTTATGGAATGTTTTTATGAAGACATTTAAACTCCAGAGTGAATATATTATGAAATATATGATACTTATTGTCTTATTTTACAATTGCGTGTATTGACAGTAATCCCTCTGCTGATTAAATTTATATAGCAACAGCTCAGTAGCTTAAATGTAGCAAGTTATTTATATTCGAAAAAGTCAAACGGTAGCAACAGAAACCACATAATTGATGAGTCAAATGAGTTTTATGTCCACAAAACAATTTTAAAGCTGAGTAACCCAAATTTATTATCCATATCCAGATGGATTATGAAGTCAATATATTGCTGTTTATATATCAAGTCAGAGAAAATTATTAAGGATGATTTCAGCCATGGATGGTTAGGGTGGGGGACCTTGGTTGTATTTTGAGGCTATAATTCAAGGAAATTTGGATAGCTACTAAACTAGTGTAACAAATAGGATAACTGTGCTGTAATAGATTTAGCTAAATTATTTTCTTGATATAAAAATGTACAACTGGAGTTTAAGTAGCAATTACATAAAATATTTCAAAATATACTATTGGAAAGAAGTATTTTATTCAGACTTACTAGCAAATAAGACTTCATATTCATGGAACTTGTAAAAACATATCTAAATAGACATTTTGCTACAACTCAAATAGAAATTAGCTCTTGGCTAGTAACTTAAAAAAATGATTCTATTTTAGCACCATTTTATCACAGGAAATTAAAAGGATTTTTTATTTTTGTATGATAAAACATTGAATGGCTTTAGCTGAAAATAATAGCATGCATCTTGGTTGTTAACAATTAGCATACAAACATTAATATAACTGGAGAGCTTTAGAATATGTTAAAGACATATAAAGAAAATATTAAAAATACATGTGTTCATAGACACTGGGAACTTTTACTTTAGTATTAAATTATATTAGATAAAATATATTGGGCCCAGATCATAAATCTTAAATTACTTACTGTGAAATTTTGGACAAGAACCTTAAGTCCTTGAGACTAAGTATATTCATATATAAAGCCTTCTTTCTCTCATATATACTTGCATTTTCAACTAGTATTGTTGGGAATTATCAAGAAATGTCATGATTGAGTCATTATCCTACAGCATGCTAACAAGTTGCCAGTTTCATGATTGCTTAGAAAGGCTATGAGACTCCTGGCTGAAAGACGAAGGACTGTGTTCTACACAGCACTGCCAGCAACATTGGCATCAGCATATTTGTGCCAATGTCCATCTGCAAATGCCAAAAAGACAAAGCACATGGGCCCAGTTGAATGTCCATACGTACAGCGAGTTGTGTTTCAGGAAAGGAACCCAGACCAAATATTTTATAATGGGTAGTACAGATGCCTATCTTACACTCTGGAGATAGCAATTATCTTTATTATACTATACAGTAAACAGGTCTCCCCATTGTTCTAGAAAGAAAGGTTGTCAAAGGATTTTTATTATACAAATGCCCTCAATTTTTGTTAATGGTGAGAGATGAGGGTCCAGTTTCATTTTTCTACATGTCTCCAGCCAGTTCGCCCAGCACCATTTGATAAATAGGGAATCTTTCCCCCAATGAATGTTCTTAATAGGCTTATCAAAGATCAAATGATGATAGATAGCTGGGTTCATCTCTTGGTTTTCTATGTGTTCCACAAATCTACCTCTCTGTTTTTGTGCCAGTACCAATGCTATTTTGATTACTGTAGATTTATAGTGTAGCCTAAAGTCTGGTAATGTGATACCTTCTGATTTGTTTTTATTTCTGAGTAATGTATTGGCTATTCAAGGTTTTTTCCTGATTCCATATAAAATGAAACACTAGTTTTTTCAACACTTTAAAGTATGACAACACTTTAAAGTGCTTTAATAGGGATTGCATTAAATCTGTAGATTGCATTGGGTAGTATGGACATTTTAAGTGTTGATTCTTCCTAGCCATGAGCATGGTATGTTTTTCAACTTGTTAACATCTTCAGCTATTTCTTTTCTCAGAGTTTCATAATTCTCTTTATAGAGATCTTTCATGCCCTCAAAGGATATATTTTATTATTTTAGGTTAGGCATATATAACCTTAAAATAAATAGTAGAATATATTATTTATTTTGTGGAACTGAGGAAATACAAGTTACTGTCTTTAAAACAAAATAGGAAAGGAATGAAAATAATTATTTCTGTAGGTAGGCCCACATTTTTATTCGGAGTAGGTCAAATATAGGCTATTCTTACTTACTATTAAGTATTTGGCTCAAAGTTATTTCAAACCAAGGTCCTTATAATTTTGAAGC
The DNA here is from genome assembly GCA_963574355.1 of Loris lydekkerianus. Classification (NCBI taxonomy): domain Eukaryota; kingdom Metazoa; phylum Chordata; class Mammalia; order Primates; family Lorisidae; genus Loris; species Loris lydekkerianus. The sequence continues at coordinate 4,146 of CAUYPK010062931.1, forward strand.
AACTAGGCAGGAAATCCTGTTCTTAAAGAATTGTTCTTTCTGCCATTAATGTAGGGATGTGCCCCCTGAAAATAGCCTGAGAGGGTAATTGGCCCTGCAGAAATATTTGAATGAGGTAACATAACACTATGAAGTGTTTTTGTTAATAAAACATATTTATACTAATAAAGAGTATATAATTCTAGATTTTTCTGTTTTATGTCAAACTGTTTTGCAAAGACAGCCAAAGTTTTTGACTGAAGCAAGTATCCATATTCAACTATGACCCCAAAATAAACTTGAAAGATTCTAGAAATGAATTATTCTTTTATATTTACAATATTCTGTAAATTATTTTTTGAATTAGTTCTGAGAATAAGACAGTAGGCTGAGTTTTGGAATAAATAATGAACTCCACACGTCTTTGTTAATATTTCATAAAATAATCCTGCAAATGTTAATAGATAAGGAATAATTTTGTGATTTTATTCTTTCAAGCAGTCCAAAGGACAACCAGTTTGTTTTTTCCTAGTATCTGTGAAATGCTATCATAGTCATTCTTGTGAAAATTTACATAAATCCTTTTTCATTTAATGTAATAAGGCTACTAGATTACTAGAGAAGTATAATAAATTTACACTACTTTAGATTATCTGAAGACTTGTCTTTGAATTTATCTTGAGTTTATCTTGAGTTGTAACTCAAAACACAGCAGGTCTTAGAATATCTATTTACGGTGTTTTAAGTGACCACTGATATGTGTAGTTTTTTTTTTTTTTTTTTTTTGAGTTGGAGGAAAGGGGTGAAGTTACAGAGAGAGTACCAAGAATTGTCCCTAACTTGTTGATCTCATCTGTACTGCAGTCCACTCCGAGTGTCACACCTGTGAGCCACCATTTGCCATGGTTACATGGAGACAGAATTTGGGAAACACTGATCTATGTATATTGCAATATATATTTGAGATAGTCAGTGGTTTTAGATAACTTGTTTAATATAAAATAGCTAGTTAGAACTATAGCACAGAGGAAAAAGTCCTTAAGTAGAAATAAATGCAAGTTGAAGCTATTTGTTGGAAATAGCAGCAGAAAAATGATTGTTAACTGTGACCGGTAACTTCCCAAGAGTATGGAGTATAGATTTAGCACACCATGGCCAAGACAGGTTCCATTACCAGTATGAATTTAGCATGCTCGTATCTCCTGTCTTACAATTCTGGCTGTCATCAACAATTGTTTAAGGCATTGGAGGAGTTAATACTAACAGCATCTTTGTTTGTGTTGCATGAGTCAAATAGAATGACGATCTAATCAAAGAGAAGGGTCAGGTGATTGTGAATATAGAGTTTGGTGGTGGCAGCAATGCTGGACCAGAGTACTTCAGTGTAGACACAGAAAGAAGCAGAGATAATGATACGATAGCTTACATGTATGGAACATTTACTACATACCACAGACATTATTCTAAGAAGTTTACATCTCTAATGTAACAGCTGCTTTATTCAGAAGGTACTATTTTGATCCCCATTTTTCAGATGTGGAGAATATGGCTTATCTATCTTAAATCATTTATTCACAGTCATATAGCTGTGGTAGAGCAAGATTTTGGACTTTATCTGACTCAAGGCCCACATTCTTGAGTAGTGAGAGAAGCAGCGATGTGGAGAAAAGCCTGGTAACTAATAACTCTTCAGTTTCTAGGTCTGGTCTTCCTTGAAGACTGTACAATTTACACTTTTGGGTTCTATGAGATTCACACTATGCTATCTTCTCCACTTTCTTAAATAAGTTAAGTTTGTTTCTTAAACTAAAAGAGCCTTTACTAAATGTTGGGAATTTAGGAGAGAAGAGACTGAAGAGAGGCTTATGGGCACGCTATTGGAGCTATTTACACAGAATGTGAAATGCCAGACAGCGTAGCATTTTAACAAAGACATCTCCAACTGGATGTGAGAGATATGGAGTACAGACATGATGCCTGGATGGCAAAAATTAACGTCTATAAATAATAACATTGAAACCCTGGAACTTCTGAGAATGGTTATGTGACAGATTTAGGTTTAGAATTTTAACACTATTTTGATATTAAAGAGAAAGTTGCTTTACTATTATATGACACTAATAATGTGGTCAAAATATAATGAGAACTATAAAATCATGACATAGGATTATATTTTACCTGAGTAATTTCTTTTAAGAAAAAATAGACAAGTTGATGCAAATGCTGTTCTAATGAGTGTTCTTTGAATTCCATCATTGTATTGCAATTGTATCATCAAGCAGAATGATTTGTGTGCTATGCAATTTGGGTGCTCTTTTTTTGGACCTCTTAAATAAGTACTCAATATAGCACTGTTGTCTATAAGCACAATGTCATATAATAGGTCTTTAGAACATTTTCTTTTTCTTCTTTTTTTTTTTTATTTTTTTATTTTTGGGATATGGAGTCTCTCTCTGTTGCTCAGGCTAGAATGCCATGGTGTTAGCCTAGCTCACAGCAACCTCTAACTACTGGGTTCAAGGGATCCTCCTGCCTCAGCTTCCCAAGTAGCTGGGACTACAGGTTTCCATTAAGACACCTGACTAATATTGTCTATTTTTTTTTAGATGAGATGGGGGGGTCTCACTCTTCCTCAGACTGGCCTTGAATTCCTGAGCTCAAGCAATCCTCCCACCTCAGCTTTGCAGAGTGCTAGGATTACAGGTATGAGCCACTATGCCTGGTGTAGAACATTTTCATAGGGTGTAACTAAACCATTATACCCATTGAACAGCAACTCTCTGTTTTTCTCTCCCCCCAGTCCCTGGCAAATTTCTTCTTTGGTGAATTTGACTACTTTAGGTTCCTCAAACAAGTGGAATCATGTGATATTTGTCCTGTGACTGGCTTATTTCACTTGGCATAATGTCCTCAAGGTTCATCCATAACAAAAGAAGGAATATCTGCCACATGTAACAGATATGTTTTCCTTTGTTATGGCTGAATACTATTACATTATAGGTATATATCATATTTTAATTAATTAAATAATTTAAATGGACAAATACAAATTGTGCATATTTATCATGTACAACATGTTTTGAAATGTGTATACATTGTGGAATGGCTAAAAGTAGCTAATTAACATATGCATTACCTCACATAATTTATTTTCCTGTTGAGAACCCTCAAACTCTGCTCTCAGTAATTTTCAAGAATACAGTGCACTATTATTGATATAGAAACCATGCTGTATACCATGTATTTCTCTTGACAGTATTTTTTCTATCTCACATATTGTACCCTTTGACCAAGATCTCCCCTCATCCTCCACACATGGTAACCACTATTCAACTCTCTATTCTACAAGTTCAACTTTTTTAGGTTTCACATATAAGTGAGATCATGCAGGATTTGTCTTTCTGTGCCTGGCTTATTTCATGTAACATAGTGTCCTTCAGGTTAATCCTTGTTATTGCAAATGACAAGATTTCCTTCTTTTTTAAAACTCTGAATGGTATTTATTTCATTATGTGTGTGTATGCCACATTTTCTTTTATTCATTCATTCTTTGAGGTACCCTTAGCTTGATTCTATGTCTTGGCTATAGTGAATAATGCAATGAACATGGGAGTGCTGATTATCTCTTCAACATGCTGATTTCTTTTCCTTTATGTATAGGCCCCCAAATCGAATCGCTGGATCATATCCTACTTCTTTTTCTTAGTTTTTTTTTTTTTTTTTAAGGAAACTTTATAAACATAAAGTTATGTTTTCTTTAATGTCTGTAACTAATTTATATTCTTGCCAACAGTGTGCAAGGGTTCCCTTTTCTCCACATTCTTGCCAACACTAATCGTTTGTCTTTTTGATAATGGCCTTTCTAACATGTGTGATGTGATGTGTCATTGTGATTTTAATTTACATCTCTCTGATGATTAATGATTTTGGCCATTTTAAAAATAAATATGTTGGTCATATTTGTAAGTGTTCTTTTGAGAAACGTCTATTCAGGTCCTCTGCCTATTCTTTAATGTGGTTATTTGTTTTCTTACTATTGAGTTGTTTTAGTTCCTCTTATGTTTTAGATACTAATCCCTTATCAGAGGTATGATTTGCAAATATTTTCTCCCATTTTGTAGGCTGTCTTTTGGATCTGTTGATTGTTTCCATGGTTGTGCAAAGCATTTTCATTTGTTGTTATTGCACATGTTTATTTTTACTTTCATTGCCTATGTGTTTGGGTTTATATCCTTTCCTAAGACAATACCATGGAGCTTTCATTCTGTTTTTTTTTTTTTTTAGATGTATTTTTTTCGACCAGATTTATAGTTTCAGGTCTTACTTTTGAAGTCTCTAATCCATCTTGAGATAATTTTTTGTATCTGGTATGAGATAAGGGTTTCATTTCTTTCTTCTGAATGTGAATAATCAATTGTCCCAAGACCATTTATTGAAAATAATGGACTTTATTGTATATTCTTGGGAACTTTATCAAAAATTAATTGACTATAAATATGTGAATTTTTTTCTGAGCTCTCTATTTTATTCCATTGGTATATGCATGCATTTTAATGCTAGTACTATACTGGTAGATTTGCTATATATGTAATTTCTTTTCTTTTTTGTTTTTTTTTTTTGAGAAAGAGTCTCAAGCTGTCACCCTGGGTAGAGTGTCATAATGTCATCAAAGCTCACAGCAACTTCCAACTCTTGGGCTCAAGTGATCCTCTTGCCTCAGTTTTTCTGTTTTTAATATAGATGGTTCTTCCTTTTGCTAAGGCTATTCTTGAACTTGTGAGCTAAAGCAATTCACCTGCCTCAGCCTCCCAGAGTGCTAGGATTACAGGTGTGAGTCCCTACACCCAGGCTGTAGCATACTTTGAAGTCAGATAGTGTGATGCCTTCATTGTTTTTCTTTCTGCTCAAGACTGCTTTGGGGTCTTTTATGGTTCTATACACATTTTTTTTTTTTTTTTTTTTTTTGAATCTGTAGATAACTTTGAGTAGTATGGACATTTTAACAGTATTAGTTCTTCTAATCCCTGAACCCAAAATCTCTTTTCATTTATCTGTCTTCATCAGTGTTTTATAGTTTTTTGTGTACAGGTCTTTTACCTCCTTGGTTAAATTTATTCATATTTTATTTTATTTTTAGCTATTTTAAATGGGATTGGTCTCTTGATTTCCTTTTTAGATAATTCGATGTTGGTCCATAGAAACTCTACTACTTTTTATATGTTGATTTTATATTTTGCAACTTTACTGAATTTATTTATTAGTTGTAGAGTTTGTAGGGTTTTCTAGTTCATTTCATATGCAAAGAGGGGACAATTTAACTTCTTCCTTTCCAATGTGCATGATTTTATTTCTTTCTCTTGCCCAGTTGCTCTGGCTGAGACTTCCAGTAGCATGTGGGAATAGAAGTAATGAGAGTGAGCATTCTTGTTTTGCTCCCAATTTTAGAGGAAAAGCCTCCTCAAAAGTATGATGTTAGCTGTGGATTTATCATAGATGGCCTTTATTGTGTTATGTTCCTTCTAAACTTAATTTGCTGAGAGTTTATATCATTAAAGAATATTGTATTTTGTCAAATGCCTTTTCTGCATCATTTGAGATGATCATGTGATTTTTGTTCTTCCTTCTATTAATATGATGTATCACATTGATAGATTTGTATATGTTGAACCACCTTTGCATCTCTGAAATAAAATACACTTTATCAACATTATGATCCTTTTAATGTGCTGTTGAATTCAGTTATTGTAGTATTTTGTTGAAAAAATTTATACAGCTATATTCATCAGAGATATTAGCCTAAATATATTTTTATATTGGAGTGTCTTGGTCTAGCTTTGATATCAAGGTAATCCTGGCCTCATAGCATGAGTTGTGAAGCATTCCATCGTCTTCAATTTTTTGAAAGAGTTTGAGAATAATTGTTATTAATTATTTATATATTTGGTAGAATTCAGTTGTGAAGTGCTAGGCTTTTCATAGACAAGAGACTTTTTACTATTGATTAAATCCCTTTACTGGTTATAGGTCTGTTCATATTTCTATTGGTATTTCAGTCTTTGTAGGTTGTATGTGTCTAGGAATTTAACTGTTTCTTCTAGGTTATTCAATTTGTTGGTATGTAATATTTTGTTGTATTCTTTGTATTTCTGCAGTATCTGCTGTTCTGTCTTTTCTTTCTGATTTTATTTATTTTGGGTCTACTTTTTTCCTTACTTATTCTAGCTGAAAGTTTGTCAATTTTATCTTTTAAAAACCCAACTCTTCTTTTGTTAATATTTTCTATTGTTTTTCTAGTCTCTATTTTATTTATGTTTGCTCTGACCTACATTGTTTCCTTACTTTTTCTACCTTTGGATTTAATGTTTGTTTTATAGTTTCTTGCAATGTGAGTAAGGCTTTTCGTTTGAATTTCTTCTCCTTTTTTTGATGTAGACATTTATTGCTATAAACTTCTCTCTTAGTACTAAGCAGTATTGCTTAGTACTGCATCCCGAATTTTTAGTATGTTGTTTTTGTTTTCACCTATCTCAAGACATTTTCTAATTTCCAGATTTTTCTTCTTTGACCTGTTAGTTGTTAAAGAGTATGTATTCAATTTCCATATCTTTGTGAAATTTATAGTTTTTCATTTAGTAACATCAAGTTTCATTCTACTGTGGTTGGAAAAAAAATGTCTTGGTATAATTTAAATCTTCACAAATTTGTTAAGGCTTTGGTTGGGTTTTGTGATACAACATGTGGTCTATCCCAGATAATGTTCATGGGAACTTCTGAAGAATATGTGTTCTGATGCTGTTGGGTGGAATGCTTTATATATGTATGTATTGGGTTCATTTGGTCTTCAGTGTTGTTTAAATCCTCTGTTTCTTTATTGATCTTCTGTATGAGTATTCTATCCATTGTTGAAAGTAGGGTATTAGAGTCTTGTATTACTATAGTATTGTTTTTTTTCCTCACCCTTCAGTTCCATCAGTGTGTGCTTAATGTATTTATGTGCTCTGATATATATACAGATGTATATATATATAAAATATATATCTTCCTGGTGAGTTAATTCTGTTTTTATTGTATGATGTCCTTCTTTGTTTTTTGTGATAGTTTTTGAGTTAAAGTCTTTTTTGTCTGATATAAACATGTTACTCTTGGTGTTTTTTGGCTACCACTTGCCTAGAATATCGTCTTTTACTTTTCTACTTTCAGCCTATGTGTGTCATTAAATCTAAAGTGAGTCTCTTGTAGACAGTAGATAGTTGAATCTTTTAAAAAAAAATCTATATAGCTACTCCATGTCTTTTTACTAGTGAATTTAATACATTTACATTAAAATAATTATTGATAGTGAAGGACTTACTATTGCAATTTTATTCCTTGTTTTCTGACTTGTAGTTCTTTTGCTCTTTTTCTCCTTTGCTATTTCCTCTGTGTTTCATTTTTTTGTTTGTTTGTTTGTTTGTTTGTTTTTTTGTAGAGACATGCCTCAATTCCTTTTTAAATTTTCTTCTGTGTATCATGTAGTGGTATTTTCTTTGTGATGGGATTTACATAAAATATCTAGTTATAATAACCTATTTTAAGCTAATATCACTTTAAGTTCAATTACATATAAAAACTACACTTTTGCTCACCATTCCATTTGTTATTAATGTCACAAATTATATCATTTTATATTGTGCATCTATTAACATCTTTATGGTTATAGTTTTTTATACTTTTGTTTCTTAACTATATACCAGAATTATTAAAAGTGATTTATGCACCACCACTACAGTATTATAGTATTTTGTATTTTTCTACATACTTACCTTTGCTGGCAAGTTTTATACTTTCATATGCTTTCCTATTTCTGTTCGGCTTCTTTTAGTTTCAACTTGAAGGACTCCTTTTAGCATTTCTGGTAAAGCAGGTTTATTAGTGATGAATTCTCTCAGCTTTTGTTATCTGGTAAAAGTTATTTCTCTTTTATTTTTCAAAGGTAGTTTTGCTAAACATAGCATTCTTCATTCGCAGATTTTAAAAAATTTAAATTTATTATTATTATTATTGCACTTTAACTGTATTGTCACATTCCCTTCTAGTCTGGAAGGTTTCTGCAGAGAACCCCACTGAGTGTCCAATGGGGGGGTTTCTTGTATAGCACACATTGTATGTCTTGCTGCTTTCAAAATTATCTCTTTATCTTTTAATTTGACAATTTGATTATAGTGTGGGTTGGTGGGGACTTCTTTGAGTCATCTTACTTTTAGTATATCAGCCATTATATATGTAAATAAATTTTATGCCTTTTTAAAATTTTATGTCTTTCTCTTCTTTTCCATCTTCCATAATACATATATTAGTTCACTTGATGGTGTTTCATAAGTCCTTTAGGCCATTTTTTTTTCCTTTTGTTCCTCTGGGTAATTTTGAATGGCCTATCTTAAGTTTGCTTATTCTTCCTTCTGCTTGAGTAAGCCTGCTATTGAAACTCTTTAGTGAATTTTTCAGTTCATTTATTGTAATCATCAGCTCCTAGATTTCTGTTTGATTACTTTTTATATTTTCTATCTGTTCATTGAAATTCTCATTATGTCCATTTATTCCTTTCCTCAAGTAAGAAAATATCTTTGTAAAGATTATTTTGAATTCTTGGTCAGGTAGTTCTCATACCTCCATTTCTTTATGGTTGGCTTTGGAGGTTTATTTTGTATTATTGGGCCATTCTTTGTGTGCCCTGTAACATTGTGTTGGCACTGTGGACCTCTACCAGTCTGTATCTGTAGGCCTTATGTAGAAAAAGACCTTTACCAATTGGTTTGGCTAGAGATTTTGAGACTCTCTGATGTGTCTTCTCTTAACATGTTTCCCAGCTTGTTGTTTCCAGTAGCCCCTAGGCATCTAGAATATGTTGTGTTTTATCAGCATTCTGAGTGGGGCTGTAGAAACCAGTTCCTCAGACATCCATCCAAAAAGCTGAAACTTTGAATGCATGTTCCACTTTCCTGAAGTAGAGACCACCAACTGTATTGAATTCTGTCTGTTTTATTATGGGCCCTCTACAGTAGCAGCACACTGCCCAGTTTTTTTTTGTTTGTTTGTTTGTTTTGTTTTCTCATTGGTGCTGAGGCATCTAGAGTATACCACATCCTACCTGAGAGAGAAGAGACAAAAACCAATCTCTTGGCAGCTCTGAAAAGTTAAAACACATGCCCCACTCTTTTCTTGTCCCCTGAAGGAGGGGACACTAAGCCTTATTAGCTCCTGCTGTGCTGTACTTTGGTCTCACTAAAGCAACAGACTGTTTCCCAGCTCTTTTGTTCTGCAGTGGCCCTAGACATTTAGAATTTTCTGACTCCCATCAGCATTCCAAGACAGATTACACAGAAGCTAATCCCTCAGGTAGCTTCCCAAAGTCAGAACATAGGATGCATAGTTCAGTCTTCTCTTTAACTCTTTAGGGAGAAGCTAGTAGCTTAGAGTTTCCTCTTGATTATGTGGCGCTATTCCAGAAGGAAGGACTATAGCATAAGGGGAGAGGGTACCTTGGATTTTTCTACTGGCTTGGTACAACTGATTTCATGCGTTGCTGGGATACAAAAACTTCTTATCTGGTTTCTGAGTTTTTCATAAAGACAGTTGGCTTAGGTATTGTTAAATTAGTATCTCCATCAGAGGAAGGAGGATCTTGGGCTTCTTATTCTGACGTCTTGCTGATGTCATCTATACTCTATTTGGTTGAATTTTTTCATGTATTAAATATAGAAATACTGTAATCCTAGCACTCTGGGAGGCTGAGGTAGGTAGATTGCCTAAGGTCACAGGTTTGAGACCAGCCTGAGGGAGAGAAAGACCCTGTCTCTAAAAATAGCCAGGCATTGTGGCTGGTGCCTGTAGTTCCAGCTACTTGGGAGGCTGAGACAAAAGAATTGCTTGTGCCCAAGAGTTTGAGGTTGCTGTCAGTCATGATGCTACAGCACTCTACTGAGGGCAACAAGTGAGACTCTCTCTCTCTCTCTCTCTCTCTCTCTCTATATATATATATATATATATATATATATATATATATATATATATATATATATATATATATATATATAAATGCACCTTTTGTCCTTTACCCTAGAAGGCAGACCAGATTTAGCCTAAACTCCCCACTCTCTACTTCCTTCACACTAGAGTTTTCTCTAGTTTCACTGACCTCAATCCATGTGGGAGGAACCTCTAGTGTTTATCTTCCCCATTAGCTTCAGAATAAAAGAAAAAAAAAATCACAAAAAGTAGGGACACTATTTACTCACCACAAATTCCGGTAATCTTGGAAAGCCGACTAATCATGAGGCATTTAGTTTATCCTAGACTACAAGATACAGTGGTCTAATGGGCAAGTTCAGCTGAAACATCTGTTTTATTTGTCTAACCCAGTATTTCTACATTTTTAAAAATATATTGCCAATACTTAAAAATTTGGTTGTTTTATATAAAAATCTAGATTCTTGGCTTCTCCTAAATAACCTGAAGTTCTGCAATAGTGGATCCAAATTTCCTTAAGGTAAACAATAGCTTAAGATAGAATAAAACTGCCTTTTTAAAAAAAATTTTTACTTAGGAAATATGTTCTTCATTTACTCCCAGTTGTGCCTGTCCACTATATCCAATTATGCTACCTTTTCAGTGTGGGAGGGATTTTGATTTTATGATCCTGATATAAGATAGCAGTATAGTTCTTTCCCTTGGACAGTTTGGGTGGGAAGGTATGCATTTAAAGGTAAAAATGAGGAGAAGACAAGGAGATTTGATGATATGAGTATCAATATTCTCTCTGACAGAATGTTTTAAGAGATTGAATAAACTCAATTGGGAATAAACCTGTTTCAATTTAGAAGTAGATGATTTATCCTTTTGTATTTGATTCAAAATTTTATAAAATTTTGCATTAGTTTTTGACTTTCCAAACATGTAATGGAGTTCAGCCTCTATTCTAAATGATCACAGTGAGTAAATTCTTTTGGTGAAGAACATCAGCCTTAATGATTACAAGAGGGTAATTTATTGCCTGTTATGCTTTTCTTGTTACTTTCTTCAGTTTACCTTGGTATATGGTTTCATTGTCTAGAAGGACTGAAATTTGCAGAAGTGATTTTCTAGTGCCATAACAAAAAAGATTAATAGTGACAGTTTTCTAAAATATGTGTTTCCTACCAGAGGCAGCCTTCTCGGCCCATTTCCTTTAATGATATCTGGTGAGGATCTGATAAGCTTTATTCTACTTTGCAGAGGTCAAAGGTCATTGTCTTCCCCTTCATTCCAGCAGCCAACAACAAAATCAGGCGAATGTTATCACCATCATGCAGGAAGCTGTGGACTTGCTTGTGTTAAACAGAGCACAAATACAGGAAAAGTGTCAGGCAGGTTAAAAGCTGGGAGAGCTGTGCTAGGAGAATATTATGCTAATAATGTTACAGACATACTGGAGATATGTGATTAGATTTCAGTAAAAAGTACTTAGAAATCCTTAAGCATTAAAAAAACATAAAAGTGGCCATATTATCTTACTTTTTCTGGAATGATGACCCCCTACTTTTAAAAATAGAAAAATAACAGCTAAATTGAAAGCAGTTATATTAGGAAATAGCACAATTTCTCAGAACATGCAATTAAAAGTTCTGAATTTTAAACCTGTTCTGTTTTGTGTAATAAAAATTCCTAATTATATTCTCATATTTCAAAAGAAAGGGGTTAAAGAAAGGGGTATCTTTAACCATTTTGTGGTTAAAGCTTTGTGATAAATATAAATTTGTGCCTTTTGAAAACTAAAGAACTCATTTCACTAAAAGGTTTTATTTTGTATATTTCAATAGGGGGTATGCATCTTTTGAGTCAAGGTGGATATATTCTACAGATATCTACCAATATAGTTTTATGTACTATAGTGTACTTGCTAAAAAATTATCTGAAGAGTTTTGCATAATATTTTCCAAATCCATTCTATTGAAAGATTAAAACCAATATGAATTGTAAAAACTTTAGAAGAGGAGAAGAGAAACAAAAAAAATAATATACAGACCTTCACTTTGATACAGCCATGGTGAGCATTTTGATTCATTTTCTCTCTATACTTTTCAACATATTTTCAAGCTTGCAGTAAAATGTATATGTATACATATAAGTGTATATATATTTATAACATGAAATATCACCTTTTCTTAAAAATTGACTATGTCATACATATTTTCATGTTTTTTATTTCTAATAATCTTTATTTTCAATATCTGCATCTCATATCATTGGCTAAACAAGTCATAATTTATTTATTCAGTGAGCAATTGTAGAGACATACAAAAGATTTTCTTTATTGAGACTCTTTTAAATCTTACGGTTACTGTGGGGACAGCACCTCTTTATATCTTGTGTCTTCTTATGCCCATGATGAAGAAGCACCGTGTCAGTTTTGCCTGCTAGTGGCCAGCTAGGATCTGGGGGGCCTCCAGCCATGATTTTGGATTCGGTGCTGGATACGTTAGCAGCTGTGGCTTGGGGGATTCATCCAGAAGGAGTGGAATTGCTGCAGACATTTTTGGGGTTTTGTGAGCAGTAGATAACCAGGGACCCTGTGCTGTGATGGCAGAGCCCCACAGTGAAGATTCAGGAGCATCCCAGCATATCTGACAGCAAACAGCAGCGGAATCAAGAGGCCGCGTACCAGCGGGCGAGCTTTGTTTCTGGAGCGCCGCAGTTGTACCTGACTGCACTGTGTGACGAGAAGAGCTGGGAAGAGCCCGCTCTGCCTTCTCCTCCTGGCAGAGGGAGACCATCGAGGCTGACCAAGCCTGCCCCTCCCCGCAGGCCGGGCGCCAGATGGGTCAGCTGCTGGGTGAAGATAGCGACCCCCTGCTCTCTCCTGGGTTCTACGCTTACCAGCAGGGCAGGCAATACCTGCATGACACAGAAGTGCCTCCTTCTCCCCCAAATTCCTATTCTTTCATGAGGTGGCGAAGCTCCTCTTTGGGGTCCTACCGTGAGGAGCAGGAAGACCTGACACCTGCCCAGCTCACACCCAGGATTCAGAGCCTCAGAAAGAAGATCCGGAAGTTTGAGGATAGATTTGAAGAAGAGAGAAAATACAGAGTTCCCACAGCCACAAAGCAGCCAGCCCAGAGGTTCTGAAATGGACAGATGACCTTGCCAAATTCTGCAAACAACTTAGAGTCCAATCTCAAGATATCTGAAGAGTACCTAACTCCCAGGATGCGGCGAAGCAACACACTCCCCCAGAGTTTTGGTTCCTGACTCGAGAAAGATGAGCAGCAGGAGATGGTAGGCAAAGCAGCAGAGCCCGCCTGGAAGCCACACTGGACAGCACCCGCAGAAGCCGCAAGAGGAGTGGGCACAGGCCAGCTGCCCCAAGGACATTAAGGATGTGATCAAAGACCAAAGTGCTAACGGGAAAGTGGCCCTACATAAGGCCCTGTTATGTTACGAAAACATCGCGGACGGCCGGTAACACAGGACGAACGTCAGGTTACGAAACCACTGTATGACAGGTGCCAGCTGGTTAAACATCCTGTGCTGAGCCCACACCATCCCCATCATCGGGCCCCCTCCAGCAAGCGGAGAAGCCCTTTGCTGCAACCGATTATCCAGGACGAAACTGCTTCCTTCTTCACGGAGATGAAGGTGAAGACCTCCAGCTGCTGACTGGTCACTAAATCTGTGTCACTCACCTGCCTCCCCCGCCCTCCTGCGAATGCAAAGCGGTTGTGATTGGGCCCGGGGTGAAGGCTTCTCTTAGCGTCTCCTAAAACCAGCAGCTGTGTATCAGCAACTTTGGGCAACACCCTTTTATTTATATTATGTACTAGTGGAATGCCTTAGTTTTATTTCATTCCATCTTTCTTTTTTGTAAGTTTTGTTTGTTATTTGTTTTGTTTTTTACTTTCTTTTCAGGGACTATTATTTTGTTTGATTTTGTTTCCCAGACTGTCTTTTGTTGGGGTTTTGTTTTCCCTGTTTGGGGAGTGTATTTTCTATATTCTGAAAACGTGAATTAGCTCACGGGACCAATAAATCTCAATAAATCTCAAAATAAATCTCATATACTGAGTTTATTGAAACATCAAAAGTAACAAAGACAAAAAACAACAACAACAACAACAAACAAACAAAAAAAAGGACCAAGGACCGTGTCGTCTAAATTATTGGATGTTATGCACCTATTGTAACAGGCACATGCCCTTGGTACAAGGTAATTAAATAGTAAAACATGAAGTTGCTGTTTGTAGGGGATAGTTAATGGTGTTGTGTAGGATTTGCTGTAATTCTCTCAAAATTCAGGATCCATTTCCAGTTTGGATTCAAGCAAAGTCTTTTGAAGAGGCTTAAAATACGTATCATCTAGGCATCAGAGAAGAATTAGGCTGGTCCTTCTGCCAAAGTGCAGACAGTGAGAACCAGCATGTGAGATAACATCTGGGTAGATAAGGAAAAATAGTGCAGAAAAAACTGTCTTAAAGAGCATTTTATTTTTTGGATGTGTTACATACTACACTTGGGCCATATGTGATATTTATATGCCTATTTGTACTGGGAAAGCTATAATGGTTGGGCACTTTTGATCTTAGGACCCCAGGAAAATTCTAATAGTCATACATTGTTTGGTTATCTTCTCTGTTGCTCCTGAAGAATAAAACACAAAAGTCCTAAAGCTCAGTACACCTTTATCAGAGAGCAGTTGCCATAATTATTGGAATAATACTGTGTACGCTCTGACACTAGAGAAAGAATAGATATCAGTGCTTAACTTGCCTCTTCCTCAACCTCTTTCTTTTCTTCCTTCCCTCTCTCCCTGCCTCCCTCCCCCTTCCTTCTCTTTCTCCCATTTCCTACCTTCCTTTTCTTCCCCTATTTTACATTTCTTTTCTCTGTACCCCAACCTCACTCATCTCTTTCTTTGTTTAAAGGAGATAACTTGACAACTAGATTTTTTAAAAAACCAGATAGCTGTTGAGTATCTTTTGCCACAGAGTACAGTATGAAATAAAGGATCATTTTTATCTTCATAGGAATAATGATGCTTTTAATAATGCTATTAAAAGTCTAAAATTTCTATCATGAAATCCCAAAACTACAGATGTTGGTGAGGATGCAGAAAGAAGGGAACGCTTCCGCACTGCTGGTGGGAATGCAAGCTAATTCGACCTTTCTGGAAAGAAGTTTGGAGAACACTCAAGGAACTAAAAGTAGACATACTGTTTGAACCTGCAATTTTTCTACTAGGTATATACCCAGATTATCAAAAATTATTTTACAACAAAGATGTTTGCACCAGAATGTTTATTTCAGCCCAATTCATAATAGCTAAGACACAGAAATAGCCCAAGTGCCCATCGACCCATGAATGGATTAACAGATTGTGGTATATGTACACCATGGAATACTATGCACCCATAAAAAGAAGGAGACTTCACATCTTTTATGTTTACATGGAGCTGGAACATATTCTTCTTAGTAAAATATCTCAAGAATGGAAAAAAAAGTATCCAATGTACTCAATACTACTATGAAATCA
>CAUYPK010062932.1:0-19519 GCA_963574355.1 Loris lydekkerianus
TGTGATTTTTGGTCTTCTGGGTATATACCTAGTAGAGGAATTATAGGATTGAATGGCAGATCTATTTTTAGATCTCTAAGTGTTCTCCAAACATCTTTCCAAAAGGAATGTATTAATTTGCATTCCCACCAGCAGTGCAAACGTGTTCCCTTTTCTCCTCATCCTCGCCAACATCTCTGGTCTTGCGATTTTGTGATATAGGCCAGTCTCACTGGAGTTAGATGATAGCTCAAAGTAGTCATGATCATGGCTGGGAAGAATTAACATTGTTAAAATATCCATACTACCCAAAGCAATATATAATTTCAATGCAATCCCTATTAAAGCTCCACTGTCATACTTTAAAAGATCAGGAAAAAACAATACTTTGTTTTATATGGAATCAGAAAAAAACCTTGAATAGCCAAGACATTACTCAGAAATAAAAACAAAGCAGGAGGAATTATGCTACCAGACCTCAGACTATACTATAAATCAATAGTGATCAAAACAGCATGGTATTGGCACAAAAACAGATAAGTAGATGTCTGGAACAGAATAGAGAACCAAGAGATGAATCCAGCTACTTACTGTTATTTAATCTTCAACAAAACAATTAAAAACATTCAGTGGGTAAAAGATTCCCTATTTAACAAATGGTGCTGGGTGAACTGGCTGGCAACCTGCAGAAGACTGAAACTGAACCCACGACTTTCACCATTAACTTAGATAGACTCTCACTGGATTAAAGATTTAAACTTAAGACATGAAACTATAAAAATACTAGAGGTGAGTGCAGGGAAAACCCTTGAAGAAATCGGTCTGGGTGAGCATTTTATGAGGAGGACCCCGCGGGCAATTGAAGCAGCTTAAAAAATACACTACTGTGACTTGATCAAACTAAAAAGCTTCTGCACAGCCAAGAACACAGTAAGTAAAGCAAGCAAATAGCCCTCAGAATGGGAGAAGATATATGCAGGTTATGTCTCTGACAAGGGTTTAATAATTAGAATCCACAGAGAACTCAAACGCATTAGCAAGAAAAGAACAAGGGATCCCATCACAGGCCGGGAAAGGGATTTGAAGAGAAATTTCTCTGAAGAAGACAGGTACACGGCTTTCAGACATATGAAAAAATGCTCATCATCTTTAATCATCAGAGAAATGCAAATTAAGTTTAATTCTTTAATCCAGTGAGAATCTATCTTAGTTATGGTGAAAGGTGCGGGTCCTGTTTCAGTCTTCTGCAGGTTGCCAGCCAGTTCACCCACCACCATTCGTAAAATAGGGAATCTTTTCCCCATGGAATGTTTTTAATTGGCTTGTCAAAGATCAAATAATGTTAAGTAGCTGGGTTCATCTCTTGGTTCTTTATTCTGTTCCAGACATCTACCTCTCTGTTTTTGTGCCAGTACCATGCTGTTTTGATCACTATTGATTTATAGTATAGTCTGAGATCTGGTAACATGACTCCTCCTGCTTTGTTTTCATTTCTAAGTAATGTCTTGGCTATTTGAGGGTTTTTTCTGATTCCATATAAAATGAACTATTATTTTTTCAAGATCTTTAAAGTATGATGGTGGAGCTTTAATAGGGATTGCATTAAAATTGTATATTGCTTTGGGTAGTATGGACATTTTAACAATGTTGAGTCTTCCCAGCCATGAGCATGGTATGTTTTTCATTTGTTAATGTTTTCAGCTATTTCTTTTCTTAGAGTTTCATAGTTCACTTTATAAAGATCTTTCACATCCTTTGTTAGATAAACTCCCAAATATTTCATCTTCTTTGGCACTACAGTGAACAAAATAGAGTACTTAACTGTTTTCTCAGCTTGACTATTGTTGGTATATGTAAAGGCTACCGATTTATGAATGTTGATTTTGTAACCCGAGACACTGCTGTATTCCTTGATCACTTCTAAGAGTTTTTTAGTAGACTCCCTGCTGTTTTCCAGATATACAGTTATATCATATGCGAAGAGAAAAAGTTTGATCTCTTCCGACCTTATATGGATACCCTTGATCACCTTTTCTTCCATAATTGTGATGGCTAAAACTTCCATTACAATGTTAAAAAGCAGTGGAGACAATGGGAAGCCTTGTCTGGTTCCTGATCTGAGTAGAAATGATTTCAATTTAATTCCATTCAATACAATATTGGCTGTGGGTTTGCTCTAGATGGCCTCTATCAGTTTAGGAAATGTCCCTTCTGTCTATACCAATTTTCTTAAGTATTCTGATCATAAAGAGATGCTGGATATTATGAAAAGCTTTTTCTGCATCAATTGAGAAAATTGTATGGTCTTTGTTTTTTAATTTGTTTATGTGATTAATTATACTTATAGATTTATGTATATTGAACCAGCCTTGAGACCCTGGGATAAAACTGACTTGGTCATGATGTATAATTTGTTTGATGTGTTGCTGGATTCAGTCTGTTAGAATCTTGTTGAATATTTTTGCATCTATATTCACTAGTGATATTAGTCTATAATTTTCTTTCCTTGTTGGGTCTTTTCCTGGTTTGGGGATCAGGGTGATGTTTGCTTCATAGAACATGTTGGGTAGTCTTCCTTCTTTTTCTACATTTTGGAACAGGTTGAATAATATAGGTATTAGTTCCTCTTTAAAGGTTTGGTAGAATTCTGACGTGAAGCCATCTGGTCCCATGCTTTTCTTTTTAGGGAGATTTCGTATGGTTGATGCTATTTTAGAACTTGATATTGGCCTGTTCAACATTTCCACTTGATTCTGGCTAAGTCTTGAAAGGTGACGTGCTTCCAAGTATTGGTCAATTTCCTTCAGATTTTCATATTTCTGAGAATAAAGTTTCTTGTAATATTCATTAAGGATTTTTTGAATTTCTGAGGAGTCTGTTGTTATTTCATCTTTGTCATTTTTGATTGATGAGATTAGAGATTTTACTCTTTTTTTTGTGCTTAGGTTAGCCAAAGGTTTATCTATTTTATTGTCCTTTTCAAAAAACCAATGTTTTGATTTATTGATCTGTTGAATAATTCTTTTGTTTTCAATTTCATTTAATTCTGCTCTAATTTTGGTTATTTCTTTTCTTCTTCTGGGTTTGTGGTTGGAATGTTCTTCCTTTTCCAGTTGCTTGAGGTGTCTCATTAAGTTGTTAACTTCGTCTCTTTCTTTTCTCTTGAGGAAGGCTTGCAGTGCTATAAATTTACCTCTTAGCAGTGCCTTTGCAGTATCCCAGGGGTTCTGATAATTTGTGTTTTCATTGTCATTTTGTTCCAAAAATTTGACAATTTCCTTCTTGATCTCATCTCTGACCCAGCTATTATTCAGCATAAGGTTATTTAATTTTCATGTTTTTGTATGAGTATGCAGATTCCTGTTGTTACTGAGTTCAACTTTTATTCCATGATGGTCTGAGAGAATGCAAGGAATAATTTCTTTTTCTTTAAATTACTGATGTTAGACTTGTGACCTAGGATGTGATCGATTTTGTAGTATGTTCTGTGGGCTGATAAGAAGTATGTGTATTCAGTTTTGTGGGGATGAAATGTTCTGTAGATGTTTGCTAAATCCAAACGTTAGATAGTTAGTTTAAATCTAAAATTTCTTTGCTCAGCTTCTTATTGGAGGATCGATCCAACACTGCCAAGGGAGTGTTGAAATCTCTGACTATTATGGAACTGGAGAAAATCAAGTTGCTCATGTCTGTTAGCATTTCTCTTATAAATTGAGGCACATTCTGGTTGGGTGCATAAATATTCTTAATTAAGATCTCATCATATTATTACCCTTAACAAACATGAAGTGACCATTCTTATTCTTCCTTACTTTTCTTGTTTAAAGCCTATTGTTTCTGCAAATAGAATTGCAATGCCTGCTTTTTTCTGAATACCATTTGCCTGAAATATGGACAACTATCCTTTCACCCTGAGTCTATATTTATCTTTTAAGGTAAGATGTGACTCTTGTATGCAGCAAATATCTGGCCTGTGTTTTTGTATCCAATCAGCTAACCTGTGCCTCTTTAAAGGACAGTTTAAGCCATTCACATTAATGGAGAATATTGATAAGTCTGGTAAAATTTTGGGTATCGAGTTTCCCAAAAGTCCAATGAACATTTTTAATCCTTTCACCACTGTGGAAGTTGGAGTTTGACCAAAAGTTTATGAGTGAGTTCACTTTTGTGGTAGAGGATTGGGCTGGTCATTATGGAGGATAGGGCTGAGAATATCCTGAAGAGCTGGTTTAGTTGTGGCAAATTTCTTCAACATATGAATGTCATTAAAGTATTTAATTTCTCCATCATAAATGAAATTCAGTTTACCTGGATACAGGATCTGGGGTTGAAAGTTATTTTGTTTTAGAAGATTAAAAGTCGAAGACCATTCTCTTCTGGCTTGAAAAATTTCAGCAGAGAGATCTGCAGTCATTCTAATATTTTTCCTTGTGTAGGTAATGGATTTCTTGTGTCTGGCTGCTTTCAGAATTTTCTCTTTCATATTAACACTAGTGAAGTTAATTATGATATGCCTGGGGGGTGTCTTATTCAGATTGAGTCGAACTGGGGTTTTGAAACTATCTGCTATCTGAATTTCACAATCTCTTGGCATGTCTGGAAAATTCTCTTTCATAATTTCATGGAGAAGTGCCTTTGTACATTGTGAGGCCACTTCATCACTTTCAGGGATTCCAATGAGGCAGATATTAGCCATGTTCGAATTATCCCAGAGCTCTCTGAGAGAATGATCTGTTTTTGCTCACCATTTATCTTCCTCTTTGAGAGTTTGGGAGTGTTCAAAAGCTTTGTCTTCAATGTCAGAAATCCTCTCTTCTGCTTGCTCCACTCTTACTGAGGGATTCTACTGTATTTTTCATATTTTTAAAGGCTGCAAATTCTTGCTTCAGTGCATCAAATCTTTGGTGGTTTTGTTTTTAAATTTATTAAATTGTTGAGACAACTTTTGAATTTCTCCTCGAATTTCTAGTTCTGACTTTTGAATTGTTCCTCAAATTTTTAATTCCAAATTTTTGTACATTCTATTAATCTTGTTTGCAATCCAAATTCTGAATTCGATTTCTGACATCTTGGCCAGCTGTTTATGAATGGGATCTTCAGTTACATCTGCCATATCTTTCCTTAGGGGATTGATCTATTATGGTCATTCATGTTACCAGAGTTTTCCTGCTAATTCAACCCCAAGATTATTTTGCACTGTTTGATTTTTCCCCTGGAGTTTTGTCAAGGACCTGTACAGTGCTATGACCTGAGAAACTGGGGACCTGTTTGTTGTGGTGGGGGTAACTGGTTCTGTCTTGTTTTCAGCTGGTTTTTGTTTGACCCTAGTGAAACATTTACTCTGGGTTGAAGTCTCAGCTGTGGAGAAATAACAGCAATTAAGCCACCCTGCTCCCCACAGGCAACAATTAGAAAATGAAAATCAAACCTTCCTACAACCACACACCCAGGGCACCACTTGAATAGTCCTTGGGTGATTGGCTCATTTCTAAATGTCCAAATTAATTGTCTCAGTCAGCTTCTGTCTCATGTGTGAAAGTTTAAAAGTTCTGTGGCAACTGGATTGCAGGGGTCTGGTGACAACTCAGATATGACTTGCTCCGGTGCGAAGTTAGGAGGACCCACCCAGCAAATACAATAGTCTGGGAAGATTGATGCCTCCTTCCCCACCTTGCACCTCTGTCACACCCAGTCACTGATAGCCCTGCAGGGCTGTGACCCATTTTCCTCTAGTGAACAGATACTCCAGGGGTTTGTAGCTGCTTGAATCACAAGGAAATCTATATCTGCTCAGCCAGGCTGCTGCACTCTGCCTCTATCCAGCAGGGGGAGGTAAGGCCTGACAACCTCGGGTGCTTGATGGAGTCTGGGGGTGGGGGGTTCACTCAGTTCCAGCCCCACCCTTGATTGATGTTACTGACAGAACAGAACAGAACAACTTTGTGGGAATTTGTTTCTGTTCCTGCTAAATTCCTCTGCAGAAGAGAAGCTGTTTTGAGTTCCCAGAACCTGTGCCTCAGGCCCTGTCTTTGCTCCTGCAGGTTTATATTTGGTTAGCTGTCATTTCTAGTTTCCTGCCTTCCTTTGTCTATAGGCTGATGATGCCCTGAGGGCCAGGTGCATCTTAGGCTCAGTAAAGCAGTTCTCTGGGTCAGCCACACCCTGGGAATTTCCCAGCTCTATGCATGTGTTTTCTAGTCACCGTGCTCCACCCAGGCCAGTACTGCCTCAGGCAAACCCTTTACTCACGGGGCCCGCGTTTACATCCCAGATTGTTCCACATTGTTTTCCACCTGAGAAGATGCCCAGCCTCCTCTGGTTGCTCAGGGAGACAGGGGGTGTGGCTTCAGAATATCCGGGAGTGAGCCCTATTGTTGCCAAAAATGGCTGCTGCTCTGCGCCTCAGGGCACCACCACTCTGGTGTGGTTCCCTCTCAGCTGACCATCCTCTCCTCACTCCTGTGCTGCAGAATCAGCACTGACCAGCTGCAGTCTAGGCCCTGTCCACATCCCTTGAGAAATCACCCAAGAATCTGGACTCCTGGGGGCAGGCCTCCAGACCTCAGAATGAGAATGGAGGGGAGTGGTGGGAGCTCAGAATTGCAGGTAGAGAATATATACAGTTTTATGCCTGGCAGAAGAATGCCATAGCACCCTAGTAGGGGAGGTAGGTCTAGTTTTTAGACAGTCTCTCCCAGGGAGTGTTTTGGAAGGACCTTTGAACTCTGTTCATTTGTTTGTGGGGCACTCCAAGCCATTCTCATGGGGGAGGGGATTCACATATGCTTGGTGATGGATTTTGGACCTTTTGTTTGTATCCTTGAGGTGGTAGCTCACCTCAGCGGGGTTGACATGTGTTCTTCAACCTTCTCTCTTGGTGCAGCTCTAATCCACCAGGTTACTTGCTAAATTTCTGTCCTTTAACTTTTCTTCTGGATGGGAGTCTCTGTGGAAAGCTGGCTTCAGTCAGCCATTTTGTCTCTGTTCCCCCCACACACAAATTTTAGGAATTTTTTTTTTTGTATTTCTGGAAAGAATGTCACTGGTATTTTGATAGGAATTACACTGCATCAATAGATTACTTTGTGTAGAATTAACATTTTAACAATATTGATTCTTCTGATCTAAAAGCACATTTCTTTCCATTTATTGTATCCACTTTAATTTCTTTCATTCATGTCTTATAGTTTTTATTATAGAGACATTTCACTTCTTTGAGTCAGTTTATTCCTAGGTATTTTATTTTATTTGTAGCTATTGTAAATGGGATTACTTTCTTGGTTTCTTTTTCAAATTGTTCACCTTTGGAATATAGAAGTGCCACTAATTTTGTATGTTAATTTTGTATCCTGCAACTTTACTGAATTTGTTTATTAGATCTAATAGTGTGTGTGTGTGTGTGTGGAGTCTTTAGGTTTCTCTAGATATAAGATCATATCATCTGAAAACAAGGATAAGTTGATGTTTTCCTTTCCACATTGGATGCCCTTTGTTTCTTTCTCTTGTCTGATTGCTCTAGCTAGAACTTCTAGTACTATGTTAAAAATCAGTGGTGAAGGGGGCAGTGCCAGTGGCTTAGTGAGTAGGGCGCTGGCCCCATATACTGAGGGCGATGGGTTCAAACCTGGCTCTGGCCAAACTGCAACAAAAAAATAGCTGGGCGTTATGGTGGGCACCTGTAGTCCCAGATACTCAGAAGGCTCAGGCAAGAGAATCACCTAACCCCAAGAGCTGGAAGTTGCTGTGAGCTGTGACACCACAGCACTCTACCAAGGGTGACAAAGTGAGACTCTGTCTCTAAAAAAAAAAAAAAAAAAAATCAGTGGTGAAAGTGGCCGTATATTGTCTTGTTCCACATCTTAGAGAAAAAGCTTTCAGTTTTTCCACATTAGGTATGATACTCACTGTCATACATGATTTTTATTGTGTTGAGGTGAATTTTAGTGCTTTTTTAGCATCAGTTGAAATAATCACATGGTTCTTGTCCTTCATCCTGTTGACATACCATATCACATTGATTGATGTGCAAATGTTGAACAATCCTTGGGATGATTCATCCTAAGAAGCATCACTAGATCATTGTGAATGATTTTTTTAAATGTGTCATTGAATTTGGTTTGCCAGTTTTTTGTTGCAGATTTTTGCATCTGTGCTTTTAGGAATATGTCTCTGTAGTTTTATTTTTTTGTTATGTTAGTATGTGAGTTTCGTATCAGGGTAATGCTGGCTTCATAGAATGAGTCTGCAAGCCTTCCCTCCCTTTCAATTTTTTGGAATAGTTTGAGTAAAATTGGTATTAGTTCTTTTTTATGTGTTTGGTAGAATTCAGCAGGGAGCCTGTCAGGTCCTGGGCTTTTCACTGATGAAAGACCATTTATTGCTGTTTCAGTCACATTACTCATTATTGATCTGCTCAGAGTTTCTGTTTCTTCATGGCTCAATTTTTATAGGTCATATATGTCTAGGAACTTACCCATTACTTCTAGGTTTTCCAATTGAGTTGTCCATGATAGTTTCTAATGATCCTTTGTATTTTTGTGGTATCAGTCATAATGCCTCCTTTTTCACCTCTGATTTTATTTATTCGGGTCTTCTCTCTTTTCACTTAGTTTAGCCAAAGATTTGTTGATTTTGTTTACCTTTTCAAAAAACTAACTCTTCATTTTGTAGCCTAAATTTTATTTATTTCTTCTCTGATCTTCATTATTTCTTTTCTTCTAGTAATTTTGAGTTTGGTTTACTCTTACATTTCTAGCTCCTGGAGTTACATCATTAGGTTATTTATTTGAAATCTTTCTAGTTTTTTGATGTAGGAATTTATTGCTATGAACTTCTCTCTTAGAACTGCTTTTGTTGTATCCCACAACTTTTGGTACATACTGTTTCCATTTTTATTTGCCTCAAGGAATTTGTAAATTTTCATTTAAATTTCATAATTCACCCATTTGTCATTTAGGAACATGCTTGATTACCATAAATTTGTACAGTTTCCAACACTCCCTTTGTTATTAATTTCTACTCTTATTCCACTAATTAGAAAAGATACTTGATATGATTTTTATTTTTAAAAATTTGTTAAAACTTGTTTTGTGACCTAACATATGGTCTATCCTGAAGAATATTCCATGTGCTGATGAGAAAAAATATGTACACTGCAAGTGCTGGGTAATAAGTTCTGTAAATGTCTATTAGATGCATTTGGTCTAGAGGGCATTTTCATGTTTCTATGTTGATTTTCTTTTCTGAAAGTGGGTCAGTGCAATCAATCTCCCCCCATTAGGTCTAAAAATATTTGTTTTATATATTTGGGTGATCTGGTGCTGAGTACATACTTGTCTACAATTGCTATATTCTCTTTCTGTATTACCCCCTTTATAATGTTCTTTGTTCTCTCTCTCTTTACTGTTCTTGACTTTAAGGTTTATTTTATCTGATAGAAGTATAGTTATTCCTGCTAATTTTGGGTTTCCATTTGCATGGAATATATATTTCCACCCCTTCACTTTTGGTCTATTTGTTTCTTTATAGACGAAATGTGTTTCTTGTAGACAGTATATAGTTTTGACCTGATTTTGTTGTTGTTGTTGTTCATTTAGCTACTGTATATCTTTTAATTAGAGAATTTAATCCATTTACATTCAAGGTTTTTATTGCTAGGTGTTTACTACTGCCATTTTTTTTCTTTCTGATTGTTTTATAGATCCTTTCTTCCTTTTTCCCTCCCTTTTTGTCTTTCTTTGTGACTGATTTTCTCTAGTACTATGTCTTGATTCTGTATTATTTATTTTTAGAATCTATGATAGATGTTTTAGTTGTTTCTAAACATGCATGGAGGAAGGCTCCATGCAAGTACCTAGGCTTTGTGGAAAATATGGCTAGAGATGCAGGCCTTCCCTTGAATTGTGCCCATGGGGTGCTATAGTATCAGTCAGTCTTTTTAATGAGGCATCATCTGTGATCAGAGCATCGAGCAATGGCCACAATCTGTGCACCAGTCAGTGTGATGAGCACCTGACTCTTTGTTCTCACTAACCCAAGGTGGTTCAGTCCTTCATGCACTCCCAATGTTTACTGTGAGGGTAGTAGTGTGTTCCCTCACAGAGTCTCAGTCTGCTAAGGAGGTGAAATATCCATTTCCAATTCCCTCTTTTCACCTTAGGAACTGTGAGTGTAGAAGAATTTTCTGTGAGTTGAGTTATGCTATCTTGGAAGAGGAGAAGGCACTGTCTGAAATGACTGTTGCTTTTATTGGCCACAGCTTCTCTTGATCCTATGGGCATAGGGGATTTCTTTGCTTTTCTCTTGAGTTCTGGTGTATTCAGTGTGGCATTCTTATCTGTAAATAGTTTTTAGTTGTATTTTTATCAGGGGCATGATGCCAGGGGATCTTCCATTCTTTCAATATGCTAATGTCACAACCTAAATAAATACTGGAAGTTTTACATTTTCCTTGTATATCATCTCAGAATATTTAAATGAAGTAATGTATCTGCATAGATACACAAAGCAGGAATTTAGAAAAGTCCAGAGGACTGATCAACAGTGGTACTATCACTGGTGAGAGGGACATTTATGATATAATATAGAGAGTAACTAAAAGGTGGGACAGAACCAATCTCCAAAGAGGTAAACTTTTAACTTCCATCAGGAAGAACCACCTACCAGAAAATAAGCCAATGATCCTTGATGCATTCATAATGTAGCCTTCGATGACCCTGCAGTGAAAACTGACTCAGCCAATAACAGAATCTGTGCTCCAGTAGTCCTTTCCCATACCTCCACTTATTCCCCATCCACTCACTTATTCACTTGGAGATTCTTAAGATTTTTAGAAATAGATTCACACACAGTAAAAATGGGAATTTTGTGACACTTTATTGAATTTTCAGAAATACTATACATGAGGGATATCCAGAAAATATCCAACCATGTAATTTAAAAAAAAACAAACAAAATAAAAACTGTGTCATTATAATTGCTAAGATGCAGAAACAACCTAAGTGCCCCCCATCAACCCAGGAATGGATTAACAAGCTCTGGTATATGTATACCATGGAATACTATTCAGTCTTGTAAAAAAAGAAAAAGATGAAGACTTTACATCCTTTGTATTAATCTGGATGGAGTGGAAACATGTAAAGTATCACAAGAACGGAAAAGCAAGCATCCACTGTACTCAATACTAATATAAAACCAGCAGACAAACTAATACATCCCCCACAAAAGAAAAACTCAATTCACTTCAAGTTGGGAGGGAGGGAGGATAAGGAAGGGGGAAAAGAGGAGGAAGAAGGAGGATTGGTGTGATCCCACTTAATGGGCACAATGTAAGGGTAAATGGCACAGCTCCTGGGTGTGGTACACAACTACAACAGGAACTTTACCTAATAAATGCAAACATAACTTAATTGTTTGTACTCTCATACTAATCTGAAATTTAAAAAAATACATGCCATTTATAACCACAAGTGCCTACCAAAAGAGAATTAATTCCATTAAATAGAATCTTTTGTCTGCTGGTCACCTGACCGAAAATTTGGGAAAACGAGCTGTGGTGAATGAATTGCCTTTTATATGTAAGGCAAAAGAATGTGACCACATGTAAGGGGGTAGGAATAGAAAAGGAAGAGAAAGAAGGGAGAAACAGAGACAGATGAGACATTATGTTCTTTTTGGCTTGAGAGCCACAGAGAAGTGCTGGGAGATAGGGTGGAAAAAATGTCAGAGCTAGCAGGAGGGTCTGATGTGGAGTTGTAAGTTTGCTGTGCCTTGCATGGGAGAGATTAGACTTTGCCCAGATTCTCAATGGATTTTTGTGAAAACTGAGGAGGAGACTGAGTTTCAAGTTTGGAGCAGAGGGGGCAGAGCTAAGAAGATGGGTAGAAACCAGTGCACAGTGGGAGGAGCTATGTAAATATATACCTCTGAGATTCACAAGTATCTTGAGAAGGGTTATAGATTGGAGGCAGGGTGAGATTAAAATCACTTTTACCTAGATCTCTGAGGTGTAGAGTTATGTTTGAATGCACATAACAGAAAAAAAAAATACTATATACAAGCTTAAACAAACTTAGTTTATTTATTTACTCATTTCTTAATGTGTTCATTCATTCTTAGATTTTAAAAGTCTGGGGGTAGACAGTTTGGAGTTGGTACTTTTCCTTATAAGGAGTGCCCCTAAAGTCTTCCCTGACACTTCTGCTTACATCTTATTTGCCACACCCAGTTCCAAAGGATGCTGGGAAAGAGAGTCATGTGACCACTCCTAACTGCAAGAGGAGCTAGCCCAGGTGGTCTTTGTTCAGTTGGTAATATGCCTAGCAAAAATCACCAATTCTACAAAAAATGGAAAATAGGATATTGGGAGTCAACCTTCCTCCATGTATATCATATAGAAATATATGCAAATATTTTTATGGCAAATTCTCTGCCCTGTGAGTTGTAGTGAACTTAAACTAGTTTAGAGCCCAGGGCCTTGTGAAGCATATATAACTCACACATCTCTTGACCTATCTGGACCTGATAAAACATGGTGCAATTTTTTTCTAATATACCAGTCAATGTGTTCAATATGTTTGATTACCTTGGATTGAGGTGCAAGGTACCTTTTTGGAAGGTGAGCGGAAACACACAGTTCTACTATACTTTCTGGTGAGGTTTTTTTAAATACTGGGGAGACAGATTCTCCCTAAAGAAACTTTTCCCATAAAACCTTGCCTGGAAATCTCATGGAAATATGAGTTTGCAATAATCCTCATAGAATGTCAGCTGAGGCTTAGATGAGTCAGGCTAATCTGTGTCAGGGGGGTTATTGTGAGTAAGTCTTGCTCCTGCCTTGCTGAGTGTTTGCAGCCACATTTTTTAAAGTATATGGATTAGTTAAACATCTTTTGAAGATACTTTCATGGAGAAAGGACAAGTAAAATCCAGTAAGCTTTATATTAAATACACAAAAATATCAAAAACAGCTTCAGGTGCATGACATAGAACATTTCAGTTGTATGAGATGCATAAATTATATGGCTGGACTAAGGTGGTCATGGTTGAATGGCCTGCAAGATTAAGTGGCTAAACAAACAAAAACCCTGAGAACTTGCCTAGACTTCTGTGGACAGTGGCTATGTCACTGCATAAGCAGAGGAATCAACGCTGCAGCTTCTCCAAAGGCACAATGTAATCTCAGGCCAGTTTAGTACAGCCTTCTTTGGAATTCTCACATTAAGACCAGAAGTTTCCTCTTTATCTTCCAAGTCATTTTACCAGGAAGTAGAAAAAGAAAGGGTAGAAGCAGAGGGAAGAACACCAGGAAATTGCCTGGAAGATAAGGAGAATGTCCCTCTCCTTATCCTCCAGAAAACTCCTTCTGCTTTTCATTCAAGGCTGCCTCTTCTCAAAAGCCATCCCTGTCCCTTGCCAAGCGTGGGTGTTAACTCTCTCCTCAGTGATCCGTTTCTCCCCTTGGCTTTGGGTTCCTGGAGGGCAGATTATTTAGCACTATCACTGTAGAATTTGCACCTGGCTCATGGCAGAAACTGAATAAATGTTCACGGAGGAGCAGAAGAAATAAGCAAAATAGAATAAAAAGATACAATATGTTTGATATTACAGCAGTACAGTTAAGTAGGTGAAGATATTTTTAAAATGTTCTCAGGAGCATTATGTAAAAGGAAAAGCCTAAAGGCAGTTAATTTGGGGCTCAGAACTGAACCCTTGTACAAACTGCATCACCTCAGCCAAGGATGCAGTAAGAGCTGATCCCCGAGTTAGGGCTGGAGAAGCAGTTCCCTGACTGAACAGAGAGGAAACGAGAAGCAATAGGTTTATGTTGTCACGCTGTAAAGTTGGAGGTCATGCAATTTCCTCCTGTTCTGCCACAATTTTTGCAATAAAATAACAAAGTTCATTTCCCTAAAGACCCTGTGCCTGACTCTGCCGCAGGAAATGGGGAAGTGCAGTGCTGGCCTTGCCCATGGCTGGGTTCTCCTGCTGAAGAAAGAAGACAAAGGCTCTTGGATTCTGCACCTGCAGCAGCAGGTTCCTCTTCAGCATCTCAAAGGTGTTGAACTGTCCTAGAATAGGACTAATTACTTCCTGCTGTGCTTTGAAACTAGTTCCAGGTAGGAGGAGAACACTACCTTACATAGAGATTACAGAGTTGGCAAAGGGAAGAGAGGCAGTGAGAGGGAACCTGGCCAAAGGAATTGAAGCCTGGGGTCAGTCTGAATTAGCCTGCATTTTTCTTCTTTTCTTTTCTTTTCTTTTCTATTTTTTTATTGTTTGGGATTCATAGAGGGTATAAAGAAGTAGATTATACTGATTGCATTTGTTAGATAAAGTCCCTCTTACAATTGTGTTGCACTCCCAAGATGCATTTATCTTTTCCATTCACACTCCAAAGAGTGCTTTTAAAAGTGATACTTTATCATATTGCATTTCTTTTATTGTACAGAGTTTTAGTGTATGTGTCAGAGATAAAGAAAACAGGTAAAGTACAGATTTCAATTAGTAATGTACTATTTCAATAGTGTGAACTGAACTCAACTTTGATCTGTACCAAGGTTTGTGATTTATATTAGGCATTTTAAAGGGAGAAAGACAAAATGGGGAGGGGAGTGATAGGGCTTGGAAGAGTCAAGGAAATGAAAAATTACCAAAAGTGGGAAAGCCCCTGTGTGGAATCCATCTGGGTTTGCTAACTGGCACATAATGACAGTTAGCACATAATGGAAGTTAGGCTCCTCCCCTCCCACAGACTGGGAGGAAGGGACCTGCCTCTGGGGAAGAACCAGAATTTTGAATCTTTCCAATGCTTCTTTTCAGTTCCTGGAAATAAATGCTCATGGTGTCTATAGTAATGCCTAAAACATTAGCTGGTGTCTTGGATATGACCTAAAGTGACTAATAGCACTTACACTTACCCAGTTTGCTTTGACCAAGAGTGATTCTTTCTTCAGCCCCTCATACCTTGGTCTTCTCTTGGAACCAGACCCTTGTAGGCCATTTGCCAGACCATTCACTCTCCAGCATTCACTGTAGATGAATGCTGGCCCCTCCAAAACCAGCACCTTCTGCGCTCTGTGGCATCAATCGCCTCTGGTCTCCTAGGGTTTAAGCCAAAACACAGTGAGACCATCTAACCAGTTGTTTTCTATAACTTGGCTGATATGAAGTTATGTTCCTGAAAATTTGAGGTATGCAGGTAAAGCACCCAGCTAGCAACTAACTTCAGGAAACTTCCCTGGAAAGGGTCAGAAAACATCAGGGATATAAGCCATGATATAAGAAATCTTAATTCATGATTCAGAAACTTTCCTTTCACTCTTTGATGTGAGAAATTGCTTGGGCTTCAGAAGAGACCTGTGGATATAAAGGTTATGGTTTGGTGGGCCTGCCTCAGGGTATGTATGCAGGGGTGATCCATGCCAGGCTTATAAGCTAAACAAAGGACAATCCAATTAGCACACAACACCCACGAATAATATACTCGAATTCCATCATGTGGGGCAATAGTTCATTCTCAATCAATAATAACAGAAACTTTTCATCCTGTCATTATTACCTCTGAGATTGAGGTCTTTTATTTCCATGGAGTCATAGGTCCTAAATTATATGATTATGAATGGAAATAATTAGGTAGTGGTTTTTCCTTCACATTCTCTTTCATATGTAAATTTTAAATTGAAATGTAAGGAACTAGTGCATTGATGAAAGTCTAAATGTTTCAGTGAATGGCTTTCAGGCTTTCAGTATTAAAGTAATTGTAAATGAAATGTTAACAATACCTGTCCAATGCCGATATGTGGCTTTTAATTAAAATAGAACATTTCTTATTAATGATAAAAAAAAAAATCAAAAGTCAGCCCAATTTAATTGGACCCATGGTTTTTATAGAATTCTGGAAAACTCTTTGTTGATTGATTTATTGAATGTGTATTTATTGATCACCTATAGTAAGGCACTTTTATAGGCATGGAAGTTATGAAAACTTACAATGTTGTTTTCCCTCACTATTGACTTGCTATGACATCTGGCAAATAAATTTGTTTATATATGATTAAATTACTTTTTTTTTTTTGTCATTATTCCACCACATGATAAGAGCCAACACCTACATGCAAAGCCCCTCCTCGGGAAACTTAAAAACCTACTATTCCCATAAAGCAGAAAGCTGTGTTTCTTTTATTACAATAGCCTGTTGGGTGGTGCCAAGGCTGGGTTCCAGTGTTTGCAGGTATATTGGTCCCTGTGTTGACTTTAAGCACATTTCATATATAAAATGAAACAACTTCTTATATCATGTATTAATATCTTATATGTTTTATCTCTTCCTAATTGTTCCCCTTATATAAAGTATCTTATTTTAAATTTTCAAATTAATATAAGGGTACATACCATTAGGTTATACTGTTTGCATTTGTTAGGTAAAGTCCCAGTTGCAGTTGAGCCCTTCACCCAGGAGCTGTGCCATATACCCCTACGTGGTACCTGATAGGTGAGAGCTTACCACACCCCTCCCTCCTTTCCCCTTCCCCTTTCTTGAATTTAAATGTTTTTTTCTTTTTTCTCTCTTAAATGGGCATATAGTTATTTATCTACTAGTTTCATATTAATACCGAATACATTGGATGCTTGTTTTTCCATTCTTGTGATTAAAATATCATATTTTACAGAGTTGCAGACTCCTTTGAGAATTTGATTAAAGCTATGGATCTTCTTTCTGGAGAAAATGCACATAATTCAAATGCACAGAAATTAACATGTGAAACACATGAATTAAATGAATCATAGACCTTCTGAAACTCTTTTGTTTATCTTCTAGGGGTTCATGGACCCTAGGCTAAGAGCCCCTAGTCTATAGCCACTGGATTGAGACTTTGTGTAAAATCCTTGGGGACACCAATTTCCATATTAGCATTGTGTTACACAAGCTCTTCCTGTTGAGCAAGGTCCCAGGGTAAACATCAGTCCTGTGTTGGGCTGTTAACATGAGATGATGTGTGGGAAATCCCAGCCTGAGGTCTGATCTAGCCTCCTTTCTTTAAGCAGATACCACATACTGGTTTTCATTTCTTCTTTCTAGCTTGTGGCAATAAAACCAAAGTTCATTTGTATATTTTGCTTTACATACCTGAGTAAGGTCTTTCATGTAATTTTGTATTTCTCTCTTTGCCTTTTGAAAAATCTACTGGACACCCCATCTTGGCCATTTTGAAAAAGACAGCATGGGCTGTCTCCATTTCACCTGCCACACAGCAATGTTTTCAGAGGGTAAAACAGTGATATTGCTTATGAAATTCATTGGTTATTAATTTGTATATAATATTCATTTGCCAGTGTGGTAGCCCTGGATAAAAGTGTCCCAAAGATACTTGTGTCCTAATCTTGGAATCTGTGAATATATTACCTTACAATGTAAGAAATTTGCAGATGTATAGAATAAATTATGGACCTTGAGACAGGGAGGCTACTCTGGACTATTTGAGTGGGCCCAGTGTATGAACAGGCCATGGACTCATGGAAGCAGAGATCGGAGTGTTAAGGGGTAAGGAACATGAGCTGAGGAAGGAAGGAAGTCTCTAAAAGTGGGAAAGGCAAGGAAACAGACTCTCTCCTAGAGCCTCCAGAAGGAACGCAGCTCTGTCAACACCTGGATTTTAGCCTGCAAGACCCATGTTGAGTATCTGACCTCTAGAAATGTAAGATAATGAATTTGCCTTGTTCAAGGATACTACTATATATATTTATTATAATTTGTCATGACAAATCTCCTAAGGAATCTATGTTTGCCCTGATCTCTGAAACACCAGTTAAGAAGGATACACTGGAGCTTATTAAAATGTATGCAGTTGCTTCCTCACTACTGACTCTAGAGTTACATCGTCATAGCCTCTGTGTGTGCTTCTTATGGTCTTTCTGTCTCCTCTCTATCTTCTTGTACATAGTTAGCCTGCCTCCTTGCTCTCCTTTGGTATCTTTGATCTGGTGTAGGCTGAAAACCAAATAAATAATAATTAACATTAAAAAAGAGAGAGAGAATAGGTTTTGAATGAGAGGTTGAGGGAACTTCCTAACAAGGGACTACATACCCTTTAAGGGTTTTACTGTGGCATTTATTTTGACCCTAAATGTTCTTTAGTTATTTATTTCACTTACATTCTCTTTCTCTCTGTGTTCAAGGAAGTTGGGTAATCTAGAGAAGCATTCCCCAGATAAATGGGACTATCACTATGTTATTAGATGCAAATCTTACAAGTTATTTCATGTCAATCAATAATTGCTGGGTGCCACATCATATGTAGGTGAAGAGAACCTTAATTAGAACACTGCTTATCAATTATATTGCTTTGTACATCTCAATGCACCTTGATGCACTCTGAAACTCAGTTTCTCCCACTGTAAAGTGGGCTATGTAGTACCTGCCCCCTCTTCTTCTTCATTTATCCTCACAATTGCCTGATGAAATATTACACAGAAGTGCTTTTATATTTACCTTCAAAGCATGATAGAGTAACACTTATTATCAATTCACAGTGAGAGTTTTCTTTATTTCTACTATTGTTTACATACACCAAAGTTCTTTAGTTTTTTGGGGTTTTTTGTTTTTCCTTTTTGGTAGAAATTCCTATATGCATTCTTTCTTCATCCACTTATTTAGTTAATAATAGTTGCTGTCTGGCAGCTGGGGCTTGGTCGAGATACTAGATGCTCAGAAAATGGTGTGCAGTGATGAACAGAACTTGGGAGTTGTACATATGCAGGTCTGAATCCTGCCCCTGTACAGTTGCAACTTAACCTGACACTCATCTCCTCATCTACAAAATGGGGCTAATATACTTGCCATGTGGGCTTGCTATGAAATGTATTATATAGCACATATATTACAATATAAAATACTAACTATAAAATATATAAGAAGGCAGGGACATACCAGGAACTTAATATACTTGGTCTAACAATTTTTTTTCATTTATTAATACATACATTTTTCTTTATTTTATTTTTTTATTAAATCATAAACATATAGATCATGTATACATTAATGCATTTATGGGGTACAATGTGCTGATTTCATATAGAATTAGGAATGTTCACATCACACTGGCTAATATACATCTCATCTTGTTTACATAATTATTGTATTAAGATATTTATACTCTATACTAATAGATCTGACATGTACCCTTGCATTATGCATGATAGATGTGATCCCAACATTCACCCTCCCTTGATCTGACCTCCCCTGCCCTTCCCATCCCCCCTCCTCCCTCCTTCATCTTGGGCCATAGTTGTGATCTATTCTTCATATAAAAGTGTGAGGGATTATAAATTGGTTTCATAATAGTACTGAGTACATTGAATATTTTTTCTTCCATTCTAGAGATACTTTACTAAGTAGAATATGTTCCAGCTCCATCCATGTAAATGTAAAAGAGGTAAAGTCTCCATCTTTTTTAAGGCTGCATAATATTCCATGGTATACATATACCACAATTTATTAATCCATTCATGGGTCGCTGGGCACTTGGGCTTCTTCCATGAC
>CAUYPK010062935.1:0-16820 GCA_963574355.1 Loris lydekkerianus
GGGTCAGTCTCCACCAGGGTCCTCAAATCCTCGTCCTGGATTACTCTAGATCGACCACTTTGGGGCTCATCTTCGAGGCTAAAATTTCTGGAATGAAATTTCGCAAACCAACGTCGAACAGTGCGTTCATTAACACTATCACTGCCAAATGCCTGGTTAATTTTTCGGGCTGTTTCGGCAGCGCTTTGGTTCAATATGAATTCGTAGAGAAAAATTGGCCAAAAATCGCTTAATGACATCATGTAGTAATAGGCTGAAAAGAATAAAAAAAATTGAAAGTAGTTAACCAGTGTGATGAAAATGTGTCAAACGATCTATGACCAAGTGTATGGTGCCCCATGATCACATTTATGTACACAGCTATGAATTATTAAAAAAAAAAGAAAAAAGAAAACATCTTTTATCAGTGAAATTGTGAAAAAAGAAGAAATTCAAGGTAGTTTTGCTGTCACACCTCAAACTGCAATAGTTACGGCCATGGTGCATGTTAAGTGCTCAGTTAAGACGGAACAGGCATTAAGTTGGTGGGTGAGAGACATGAACTGAAACGTGTTCTGACTGATGGCAGTCAGGTTTGATATCATTAGAGGTTTCAGGCATCTACTTAGGGTCTTAGAATATATTTCCCACAGAGAAGGAAGGACTACAGTAATGATATCCTTTATTACTTTTAACCTCAAATAATTTGCTGACTCTTAAAATTGATGGAGCAGGAAATAAACGAGCCAAACAGAAGGTGGTTGCTAAAAGGCTAGAAAACTAAGCAGTACCAGGGACAAAATTGGAACTCAAAAACTGAAGAGGAGGAGCTATGGGAGATACATTGGCATTTAATTAATGGGCTATACTCTATCAGTAAGGGCAAAACAGACAAAAACTAGATCTCAAGGTGGGAAAGAACTCAACCTTAAACACTCTCATTTCCTAATGGAGCAAGACAATCTGCTTCGCTGAAGAACCTGCCAAAGGAAAGCAAATCTTTTCTGGAATATAAACTCTAGAGTTTCTATAATTTTTCTTACTTTCAATGGAAAATGGTTAGCAGAGAGGAACAAATGACTAAAAATATGAGAAAAATAGATCCATAAAGTCAGACCTGCCCCCTGCAGGTGATCTAGACATCAGTATAATTAGACATAGGTTTTAAATAACAGTGGTTAGTAAGAATGTAAATGACATGGTAAAGAATTTTACCAGAAAACTAGTGTCTATAAAAAGAATCCAATCAAAATATCAGGTTATAAAAAGAGTAGTATATTTGAAACCATAAATTTGATAGTTTTAATAATAAACCTATAAAAAGTGAAAGAGATGATTAACAAATTAGAACATCAGTCAGTAAATGGTATGTGAATTGAAGAATAGAAAAATAATTTGAAACATTCAGAAAAGAATATGACACCTGAACATGGTGAATAAGTCTAAGGCAGTATAATTAGGGTCTACAGGAATAGGATGGAAGCAGTATTGACAGGAATGCCAGCAAAGAATCTCCCAAAGTAAAGAAAGCCCCCAAACCAATGGTGCCATAAACTGTATAAACTAAAGCAGAGTAAATACAGGGAAATTCATAGCCAACCACATGACAATAAAATTTGTGAACCCTCCCCCAAAACAAAATAAACTCTTTAAAGCAACCAAGAGACACATTATCTTTATAAAATGCAAACAATAAGAGTGATGGTGACCTTTCAGCAGAAATAAATATACAGCAGAAGACAAATGAGTGACATACTTAAATGCTGTAAACAAACAAACAAACAAAAAACCTGCCATCACATGAAAATATTCTTCAAATAACTAAAGTGAAATCAAGCCATTCCTAGAAAAAAGAAAACCAAAGAGAATTTGTCAACCACAAACCTACATTAAGAGAAAAGCGACAAAGAATCTTTAGGCCAGAAGACAACCCCCCCAGATGTAAGGAGGAAAATGATAGCTGAAGTAAAGAACAGAAACTGATTAGTAGAGTAAAGGTTTGCATCAATCTAAATGAATGCTTATTGTAATAATAATAATAATAGTGTCTTATCACCTTTAAAGAACATGAAGAATTAAAATACACATAAACAAGAGCCCAAAATGTGGGGGCACAGAAGAAGAAATAAATGATTAGGGATATAAACATATCTAAAACTCATCTACTCTAATACTGTGGGCTAACAACAATAAAAGGCAATAAGATACTTGAACACCACAATTAACCAATTAGATCTAGTGGACAAATATGGAACATTGTAACCATCAATTGAACAATCTACTCCCCCCCCCCCAAGATATATGGAGCATTTACCAAAGGGACTATATTCTGTGTCATAAAAAAAAAAAAAATCTTAACAAATATCATGGGACCAAAATTATATACAGTATCTAGGCACAGCAGAATCAAGATAGTGAGAATATGTTCACATATTTGTAAATGAAAGAAGACACTTCTAATACCTTATAAGCCAAATGAGAATGGCAATGGAAATAGTTAAGAAATATTCTAAATGCGTAGTTCTCAGGAGGCCAAAATATAAAAGTGCTTAAAGGAATGTCGAAGATGTGTCTCAATAATGGTGTCAACATAACACACAAGCAAGTAACAAATAACTTTCATTCCGACCAGTCATGCTGGTGTCATTAGACAGAACAGTCAATTGTTGGGGCATTTTGCATCTCAGCTGCTTCCTTTATCGTTATATAAATTCAGTTTGGGTTAGATATAATATAGGCAAATACTGCAGATGGGAGGTGATCTTGAATTCCTAGAGCTACAAACTCTTCCTATACTATTGAAAAGGAAGCCGCTGCTTTAGTCAAATGATTTCATGCACACAATTTGAAAGACAAATTGCTCAACCAATGATCAACATGAATTGAAAGTGAAAACAATTAGTATGGTGGATGCTACTTTAAGGGAAAAATATTTTCTTCACACAGCAGATGCAGGAACATAAGGCCAGCAGTGGGTATCAATGCTAAACTGTCACTGAATTGTGCTAAAACAACAGGCTCTAACAAAACTAGAGTTTTCAAACTTGCTACACTAGGAATGAGTCCTTTGCCAGTCTCCTTTAAAGAAAAAAATTGTGATGTCCATTCACACTAATTTCTTTTGACATATGTTTGTGTTAAATGATAAATTTCAGGATCAAGCAGAAAATCTAATGTCTGCATGACCAAAATAATGTGGTGAAATGATAGAGGGTTTTTTTTTTTTTTTTTTAGGACAGAGTAAATTCATTATTTTAAGATTCCTACATCTTCAGTGACATTGAGCTATTCTATAATATAGCTTCTCGAATCTCACAGCTCTAGTTTGCATTTATATCACACCATTCACATCAGAAAAGGTAATTCAATTTTTAAAATTAATTAACATTTATAGAGTAGGGGATTACTCACTTAGAATCTCAAATACAAAATTGCCTATAACCCACAAATTATCCTATAAGGTAAACACAAACTCTTCAAATATTATTTTCCAAGCTCTTTTCAAATCACATGAGAACCGCAGCTTACTTAAAGCTATGATATCCAGTTAGAGTGCTGAACACTCCTCATAGTCAAAACTATCTTTGAAAATTCCCTAAAACTCTTATACTAGAATATACATGGGTTTTATGCATATATACCTATAAAATAATTTTAAGTACTCGAATATTTAAGAACTACTAAAATAAGCCAAAGGAAAAAAACAAAGGAATGTTAAGGTGAAGATGAGTCAGTACTCATCTTACTCATTTTATTTATAAAGTTTGTACTTTATAAATAAAATAACCACACAAATAAAGAAAGAAAAACCTCACAGGCATCCAAACCCAAACAAAAATTTTCAAATTCCTAAAAATATATGAGGGATGCTTGTAAAATTCTATTTTAATATACCTTTGAAACCTGTTAATAAATGTGTTAATAAATGTATTAGTTTCATGGTGCAACTCTTCTGAATCCTCTCTTAAAATAACTAATAAACAAGACAATATGCAACAAAAAGTTTTCAAAGAAAGAAATGAAAAGTCTGTATCATTCGCATGTTAAAATCTCCATACATTAAATTTTTAAGTGCTTTCTTATAACCAAAAAGTATTAATTTTCAATGACCTGCAAAAAAACCTGTATTCCCCCCCCCCCCCCCCGGGTGGTTAGTGCTTCCCTCTGTTGGCCCAGGCTGGAGGTGAGAGGCTGTTTGTAACATGATCATCCTGCATACTGCAGAGCCTTCAACTCCTAGGCTTAAGCAATCCTATCACCTCAGCCTCCCCAATAGCGGGTAGCTGACTTGCCACCATGCCAAGCATTTCTTTTTTATGAGTGTGACTTCAGTAGTTTGGCAAAGACATTACAACTGGGAGCTTCAGCCTTGATATAATCTGTTACTGTGAATGCCCTTGCCTGCTTTAAGATTCTCCTCTAATTCAATCTCCACATTCCGGCTAAACAAATTTTTCCTAGGATATCTATCATTTTGACTCCTCTTAGTCCCAAACCTTTTCTGTCTTCCTATCTTTTGCCTGCCAGATTTCATCCAAACCTTTTCCTTCTTCTTTTGACTTCTCTTCCATTTTCAATTATCTACTTTCTGTGCCTATTACCTGTCTTGCTCTTCAAGGTTACCAGCCATTTTCTAAACTTTGAATTTTCTGCCTCAGTTGTGTGGGTTTTGCTCTTTTTGCTGATTTGCAATATTTTCCTCTCAGCTTGTTATAATCCACAAAATTTCATTTTTAGTACCTTCTTGATGACATCTTACCCCTAAAACCATTCTATTTTTTAAATCTTTTTATCATACTAGTGATGTAAGAGAAAAAGGGAAGAGGAAAAGGAGGAGGAGGAAGAATAAAAAGAAGAAAAATTATCAGATTGTTCTTACGTACACTAATTACTTAGGTACATAAATGTTACTTCTCTCCCCAGTTTTCCATGCTTCCTCCACTTCTTTTTCATCCCCCCTTTCATTTATCGGAACCCTATTTGCCATAAAATTTTCCAGGTATTTCATCCAATTTTTCTAATGCTTTCAACAATCTTAGGCAATATAATTAGCCTTGTTTAACGAATATACACAACATGTAAGCCAATGCTGACAGTAAGTGACAGAGATGAGAAACAAACCGAAATGACCCCACCATGATGATAAGAACTCTGCCTCGTAGCACATCTACTATACTTTAGTTTCTTTTTCTAAATTAACTAATGGTTTTCCCATGTTGTGTAATCTTGTCTCCAAGTGATAACTCAATGAAATATATACTATTACAGGCAATAAATGTCCCTTAGTAAGAGTAAGCTTAGGATACCTTTTTTTTTTTTTTTTTTTTTTTTGAAGTTTTTGTCTGGGGCCAGGTTTGAACCCGCCATCTCCAGTATATGGGGCTGGCGCCTACTCCTTTGAGCCACAGGCACCCCCCAAACTTAGGATATCTTATGTGATTGCTTTCTTCACATTATGATGGCTGAGTTTTAATGTGACCTTTCTGAAAATAGCTTTATGTCTCCTGAGAGTCAACTGGGTGATTTATGTGTAGACCATGACTACTGACAGACCGTTCATTTTAGAGATTAATGTTTCCCAATCCCTCACCAGTTGAGAAGTTCAGGTGAAAAGAGGAATGAGTATCCCAAGACGACGGCACAACACCAAAATTGAAGCCCTTTTCTTTTTCCCATCTATTTTTCAATCTCCAAATCTTTCCCCCCAAGTCACATTCCACAGAGAATCTGAACTGTGAGTCGCCATACGTTTACGGAGAGCCCCATTTCTGTCATCACCCCTCCATCCCGAGGCACTTCCCTCCGCTGAGCTGTTTTTCCTCCTTTCTGACAGTTTGAGACTTGCCAGTAAAGGTACTACAAACAACAGCGGCCATTTAACTGCAAGGCTTATACTTCAGTCAATGCTTGGCATAGCAAGGGCTACTTTGGAGTTCTACACTGTAGTGTTTTTACCAAAATGTTTCCCAACTTCAATGAAAATTTTAACTCTTATAATTGGATAAGTGTCTCAAATTTCTTACAGTAAAATCAACTTTGACTTTCTGAAGATGAAATAATAGACCAGTCCTTAATCCATCATGACTAAGGTCTACTCCAGACTCCAACTGGATTTTCTGGAAATTTCAGTGAAAATGCCTTAAAAGGAATAAAGATTTATCAAAATATGTCTGCTATCTTTGTTGTGTTTGAATTTACTTTTCTTTTTGTGAGAAAGTATTTTTTGTGGGGTATTTTTTGTAAGAGTTTTTATCACAATTACACATTTTATAAGAGTTTTATCACAATTACACATTTACTTTTTTAAAGTGAATATTTAAAATGAGAGATACTAGATATATCAAAAAATACCAGTTGTCAATATTGAAAATGTCAGACTAGTAACAAAGGAGTTCAATCATATTCTCTTTTAATTCTTTCTTTCAGGTATACATATTATTAAAAATGAGCTGAAGTGTAAAATTTAAAAATTTTCATTAGTTAAAAAAATTGAGTATATTTAGGGAACAGTGATCAAAAGGGTCTGTCAAAACTGACAAATACTTTTTCCATTATTGATTTTTTTTTTTTTTTTTTTTTTTGGCTGGGGCTGGGTTTGAACCCACTACCTATGGCATATCAGGCCGGCACCCTACTCCTTTGAGCCACAGGTGCTACCCCATTATTGATTTTTTAACTTCTCTGAACATTTCTCTCCTTTCTTTTATTTTTTTGTTCCTATGATCCCAATTCTTCTGCTTGTTACTAACGTTTTTTTCTCTCCCAAAATTGTATTATCAGCCATCTTGTCTTCCTACCCTTTTGATTCCATCTTTCCTATGGGCTCCAATTAATCCTATATATTCTCCCATATTTCTTTCTAGCTATTATTTTCTCTTGAGCTACAGTTCCTGTTTCAGTATAGTAACATTGTATTAATTCCCTCTAGGAAACAAAGTCCCCTCTACCTGAAAAAATATCCTTTTGAATGAGACTCATTTCCTGTGGCAACATACTGCACTCCAAAGTACTTGAAGTCTAGCTAATAAAAAATTTTTATAGTACAGGTAATGCTACATTTAAAAGGTGAAAACGTGTATTTCTTTCTGCTACAGTTTATAAAGAGACAAATTTATTATTGTGGCTAAGAAACCTGACCACTCTTGATAAGAGACAGGATAAGACCCAGTGGCTTCATACAAGGCCACATCCAAACATTCTCTATTTAAGGAAGTTGGTGGCAGCAGGAGACGCATCTACCATAATGCACAGTTGTCCTTGATATGACTCATGGAAAGTCTGTTACTCTCCTGACCAGGAGAAAGAAGAGCATGAAAATATCTGGTCAGGCCTCCACCTCCCCCTGCCCTCATATTCTGCTGGGCTACTGGTTTGACCCATTCTGTTTCTCTGGTAAACTGTTAGGTAATGGCCCCAAAGAAAGCCCCTCCCAATTTATGGCCCGCCCCTAGCGCCTCTTCCACTCCTTATTGGCTGTTCTCTCTCTTCTTTTCTCTCCTCCTTGGTGCTGCTCTGCAGCATCCCTCCCTCACCAATAAAAACCTTTAGTACAAGCCTTCATGGTTTATGAGATCTTTGCCAGTCCAGTGCCCCCCCTTTCATCTGGTGTCAGAAGTGGGATGTAATTAGGGAATGCTCCCAAGGGTAGCTTCCACTTCTTCCACAGGATTTTAGCTCCTGGGAGCTCCCTATCCTCCTCTTGCACTCTGGGCACTCACCACCACATTGGCTTGTGTCCATTGGCCAAAGCGCTCTAACCAGCACCCAACACCGACCCCATCCAGATTTGGTGAGTACCCCTATGGGAAATTTTCCCTAATCGTTGGCTGGGTTGCTTACATTCCTGGCGATTCACCAGTTTCTCGAGGCTTGAGTTCCCTATTCCCCTTGACCTTGTGTGGCTTAGCGCATAGCTTCCATGCCTTTGCAGGAAAATTCCTGGTGCTAGGTCTCAATCTCAAGCTCTCCACAGCCTCAAGGGCCTGACACTGCTCTAGTGTACTGTGACAACTGGCCTAGACTGTGTTCTCATTTTCTCTGCCAGCAACAAAGTAATGAAGACGTTCGTTCTCTGTCCTGGTCCTCGCGTGATTCTACTCATGCTTTATTTCTGCCATGAATCGCCACGGGTGCAAGCCGTTCTAGCCCACCTAACTCCCCCCTGGGGTGCTCCTTACACCACCTAGTAGAATTAGGAAACTCTCTACCTAGGTTTAACCACTTTATTAAATTTTTCTTTAATTCAAAACTTATATAACTATTATAAGTGCCTTGGCAAATGGAGCGAGGTCCTCTACGTTCAGAACTTCTTTTAAAATCAAGCCTAATTTATGTTTGGTTAATTCCAAAATTCTCCTAACAAAGGGCTCTTCCTATTTCCTAAACCAAACCTATTCCACCCAGCAAATAAACCTCCGCCATGCAGACAAGTGGCCACCGGTTCCTAAATGGGAGTAATTTTTGTTCCAGCCCACCATATTTGACTCCTCCCTCAACCACACAGTTATCTCCACCCTCTGTCCCTCCTACTTCCCCGTCAACCAATCTGAGCTCATCTCCTAACTCCTTCCCTCCAACTAGCACTCAGTTCTTCCATATGGTCTCTCATTCCACTTCCAACTGCTCCAAGAAACTCTTCTGGACTTCTTTACTCCTTTCTCTCTTCAGCTTTTACATATAATAATCCTACAGTACCACCATATAACAATGTATTACTATATCCTATCAACTTACCAAGCATAATGTTTTTAATATTTTAACCAATACCCTAACCACTAACAAGTGCAAACAAGTGTGGGAGGGGGCAAAAGAGGCAGCAAATCAATTTTATATATCAAACGATAAGCATCCTACAGGTGACACTATAATCCCTAACTCCCAGCCAAATTGGAATTATAATAATGATACTAAGAAAAAATAAAAACATTTTTATTAACTACATTCTTTGCGGACTTAGAGCTTCCACCAAAAAGGCTATCAATTATAATAAATTACAGGAAATCATACAAGATAAATCAAAAAAATCCTTCAGCTTTCCTCCAACGCCTTACCAAGGCTTTTATTAAATATACAACTTAAATCCTGAAACAATAGATGGGAAAAACATTCTCATAACTTATTCCTTTAACCAAACAACCAAACATTTACCCTGACATCAAACTTAAGCTAAAGCGCTTGGAGCAAGGACCCCTGACACCCCAGGCTGTAATTTTAAACACAGCCTTTAAAGTTTACATGGGACGAGATGACATTTTCTGAAGGGAAAATAAAAAATTTCAACCCCCAAATTATCAAAACATTACAGTATCTCTAAGGCCATCATTCCTAACCTACATAAGTAATCAGGGGCAAAAGACGGCTTCATGACTCAACCACCTGAATCATTCTACAAATGCGATGAAGGCGGCCACTGGGAAAAACGCTGCCCCAATCCCAAACCTCTGTCATGGCCATTCCCTCTCTGCAAAAAAAAAGGGTCACTGGAAGGATGACTGCCCCTTGGCTCAGAGAGGACATGGGACCAGCCAACCTACAGCACCTACAAGCAGACTTACTGGGAGTTGCCTTTTCTGAAGACTTACAGGACCCTGCCTTCTCTCCCCTGACGAAGATTACCTCTATGGAGCCAAGAGTAACCCTGATGGTGGCAGGTAGGATGATCGCTTTTCTATTAAACACAGAAACTAGCATCTCAGTTCTTAAAGAGTTCAGTGGTCCTACCTCCCTGTCGCCCACCTCTATTTTCAGGAGTAAAGGTTTTTTCCCACTGTCTACATCAAACTCCTTTTTTACACTGCATAATTGGCAATTTCTCATTTATACATTCCTTTTAATGTTACCTTCCTGTCCAGTTCCCCTTCTGGAACATGACATACTTTCCAAATTAAGTACTGCCCTAACTTTTGATCTTAAATTGATAAATGCTGACCCATCTCCCTCTGCCTCACTCTGTCTTGTCCTTTCCCAAGC
Source organism: Loris lydekkerianus (assembly GCA_963574355.1). Taxonomy (NCBI): domain Eukaryota; kingdom Metazoa; phylum Chordata; class Mammalia; order Primates; family Lorisidae; genus Loris; species Loris lydekkerianus. The sequence goes on from CAUYPK010062935.1 coordinate 9,949, forward strand.
TATAAAAAACTCGTCACCCTAGCCCATTCCACCAGAGCAAGTAAATCCTAAAATGTAGAATACTAAAACCCCTTCATGTGCCTCCTGCTCTCCAATTCTTAATAAACTAAAAAAAACCCTCTATTTTTCCTTCTCAACGTCAATATCTACTTCCCAATCTAATCTCCTGGAACTCCAACCTATTATACAAGATCTCCTAAAAAAAAAAAAAAGGAGTTTTTACAACCTGTCCACTCACCATATAACACTCCCATACTAGCAATTAAAAAACCTAATGACACCTATCACTTAATGCAAAATCTAAAACTCATTAACTCTACACTCATTCTTTACACCCTAATTGCCAGAACCTATTTGCCTTCACATAAACTAACCCTACTTCTCAGACTTCCTCCCACCTTACTTAAACTATACTCCCCCAGGGATTTCATGACAGCTCCCACTTATTTGGCCAAACATTAGCACAAGACCCCCAATCTTATAATCCCTCTCATCCAACCTTAATTCAGTATGTGATAACCTCCTACTCTATAACCCCACCTTACATGACTCTAAGCAAAACACCTATTCCCTCCTTAATTTCCTTGCAAATAGGAGATATCAGATCTCTCCCTCAAAAGTTTAATTATTTCAAAAGAAAATCACATACCTTAATATCTTTTTATCCCCGGAACTTCAAAACTATTACCATAGACAAAAAGCCTTCTTTGAAACTTTCCTCTACCCACCACAAAACAAGAACTCCTCTCCTTTTTAGGATTAGCTGGATACCTCAGAGCATGAATTCCCAACTTTTCTCTCCTAACTACTCCTTTATGTAATACTACTCGAAATAACCCTCATAAGCCTCTCCTAACCTCCATTTACACTTCTTTTAATCTCTACAGTGTGCTTTATTAAAAGCTCCAGCCCTCCACCTTCCTAATCTTTCTCACCACTTCCTCCTATATATTACAAAAAACCATATATTTTCTCTCGACGTACTTAAACATCAACCCACCTTTACTCCAGTTACTTATCTCTCAAAACAAATCACACTATTCAATGTTGAACCCCTTATCTCAGACATTGGCAGCCACAATTACTCTAATACACGAATCCAAGAAACTCACTTTTAATTCCCCTACTACTGTCTTATCCCCTCATTCTCTACCTGATCTTTTGACATACAAAAATCTTCAGACCCTACCACCATGCCGCATTCTTAATCTTCAAACCTCTCTTATCTGACCTATCATTATCTTTTAACACATATCCACACTAAATCCTACATCCCTCTTAACCTACTCCCTCAGACTCGTCACCCACTCATGATTACCTTCAAACACTAGACACTCTTCTCCCTTACCTCTCCAACACACAAGAAAGACCTCTTAACTCTCACTTTATTATCAAACTACTAAAAGCTTCTAAATTACCTAAGACTGTAAGCATTGTTCATTGCCGTTCACATCAATCTAACCACTCACCTATATCAAAGGGTAATAACCGAGCCAACCATGCAGCCCGTACTGCTACTCTCCAACAATCATCTCCTAACACCTCCTCTCACCTCCTACTTATTTCTACTCCTATTAGTACTACAGTAGAAGGAATCAACCTCCCACGCACAACCTCCTCATCTATCTCCACAAGTTATTTCACCCCAACTCTCAAACTTTACTACAATTTCTTAAAGCTTTCTTTCCTCTCTCACAAATAAAGTCAGAGTTTATGAATCAACTTACATCATCTTGTGAAATCCACCAGCACTCTAACCCACAAAGTCTGACCTCCCACACTTTCCAACTCACCAGGCTGAGAAACTTCTTCCTAAAATAAACTAGCAACTTAATTTCACACACATACCTAAAACCAAACATTATAAATACCTCTTAATATTAATAAATACCTTCTCAAATTAATTTAAAACCTTTACTACTATAAAAAAAAAGGACTACCACTGTTGCCTCTATCATACTCCAAGACATTATTCCCTGCTTTGGAATCCCCTGTTCTTTACAGTCCAACAATGAACCTAAATTCACCTCAACAGTTTCTCAAATCTTAACCAAAGTCTTAGGTATCCCCTGACATTTCCATATTCCCTTCAATCCTCAATCTTCAGAGAAGCTTGAAAGGTCTAATAGATCCCTAAAATCTATATTAACCAAACTTTCCCTTGAACTTCACTTAGACTGAATCACTCTTCTACCACTGGCACTTCTATGCCTACATTCCCTTCCAAAGAAACCCTCCAATCTCTCTCCTTTTGAATTAATGTTTGGTAGACCCATTCTTCCTCCAGGAATTACACCATCAAATAGCCCATTATCTCCCTCCATCTTATCTTCTCTTCTTCAGCATATCTGATCCCTTTTATGAAAACAAACAAACATACTTCTTCCTATTCCAACACCTTTATTACCTACATTCTTTCACCCAGGAGATCAAGTTCTAGTAGCTCCTCCTAATCATCCCAAAAAACTACTCGAGCCAAAATGGCAAGGACCTCATGAAGTAATTTTATCAATACCCACTGCAGTAAAATTAACCTCATTTCCTGGATAGTCTCATATATCTTGCACTAAGCCTTTCCTTAATCCAACTATTACTATAGGTCAACAGATGACACCTAAAAATCTTCCCTCATACTCGGCTCAAGAAACAGATCCTCTAAAGCTTAAATTCACTCAGATTCCAGAGGTCCAGGAAACAGAAATTCATCCTCCACCTGAGGTCCCAATGCTTTAAAAGATACATCTCATAAAATTTCAATCATTACCTCCCTTCATGCTCACCAATAGACATCTTCATAATAATAATAATAACTATACTCCTAATATTACTCTTTAAGATTAATCCAGTCACAATTACTCCACCATAATACTCACAAAAACAAAATACTCTCTATCCCTTTACTCCATATTCATAAAGTATTCTCTTACCTTCCTAAAATGCCTCTCATAATTTTCTTATTCCTAATAACCTCTCCTAATACTTACAGATCTCAATTACAAAACCCTCAACTTCTCTCACTCTCTGGCCACTGAGAAGAAACATGAAAATTACACATCATACCACACCTCTATTAACATAACATTAATTAGAAAATCCAATCACTCTAATATATTATTTAATATCACCTTATGTAAATTATTTTAAGGTAATTCATATACGTTAGTCTCTTTAGGCAAACACTGTTATCTAAACTACACCCTCCAAATATATGCTTACAGTACTCAAAATCCTAACTCAAAATGTAGAAAAGGATATGCCTACTGAGACTGTGAATCCATAGCCCCCTGGAAGGTCACCAACACCAATATACAACTATCAACAAATACTTTTTCACGCCCTTGGCCATACTTTGATGAACTCACCATAACAGTATTAAAACCAAAATTTATCCCTCCTCCTTTAACAGATATTATCACAATCATTAAAACTCATTCTCAAATTTTAAAAGAAGAAATTAGCCAAAATCAAATACCAAATTTCAATCTCTCCACCCTCACAACCCAATTTAATCTTAATCTAACCTATAATTCCATTTTACGAACATACTCGCTTTTAAAACATCACCCTAAATATAAACTGGGCTACTGAATTAAATTAAATCTTCAAGGTCTCTTACACACTAAACTTCAAACCGTCCCAATCATAATTCCTAACATTTTATCACTCAGCCTTTCAGACCTCACATCTCTTAATTTAACAATTTACACACTTGAAACTAAACCTTTTATACCCTCACTCAATCAAGTCATCCAGTCATACCCTCTTCACTTCAACTTTACTGGCACCACTTCCCTATCAGGCCTAAACCCATCAAAGTGCTCTAATGTTGTCACTTTCCCTTTCAAACCAAAAAAGAGGTTACACAGAAAGTGTCATCCTTCCTTCCAGTTTCTCTGTGGGAAAAAATGATACCAAATTCCCCCTATTCACATTCAAAGTCTCTGTTCTGTAGTTACATTACTACCTGATTTTAAAATTATTGCAGGAGATGAACATGTTCCAGTACCTCCTCTTTTACTCTATCCAACAATGCATATGAAATGGGCTGCCCAAGTTTCCATACTTCCCTCACTGGCAGCTGTGGGAATCACAGCTAACATAGACACAGGAACAGCTAACATTTCCTACTCAGTAACTGGTTTTATTCAAACTCAACTCTCAAAGTTATCTCAACAAGTACTTAATTAATACTCCAAACCTACAACAAGAGAAACTGTTCTTTGTGAATGGACTATGCTACTCCGAACCACAAGACTTTCCTAAACACCACTTCTAAACAACCACCACTAAAAGGACAGTCTGAAAGCAAAAAACTTACATCCTCCCAACAAAAAAAAATAATCATCCTCTAGTTGGCCAAAAGGGAGGGGAGGGGGGGGTAGAGGGAGCGGGATTGATGGGATTACACCTGCGGTGCATCTTACAAGGGTATATGTAAAACTTGGTAAATGTGGAATGTAAATGTCTTAGCAAAATAACTAAGAAAATACCAGGAAGGCTATGTTAACTAGTGTAATGAAAATGTGTCAAACGGTCTATGAACCAAGTGTATGGTGCCCCATAATCATATTAATGTACACAGCTATGATTTAATTAAAAAAACAAAAAACTACGAGCCCCTCTCAGCAGGAAGAAGCTACAGAAGAGAGAACTCTATGTACCCTATCCCAAGGCCAACCCCCTATTTTTAATAAACCAAGAAGGGAGGAATGTTAGGTAATTGCCCCAAAGAAAGCCCCTCCCAACTTATGGCCTGCCCCTAACGCCTCTTTCACCAGGGCAGTAACTCCTTATTGACTATTCTACCCTCCCATCACCATTCTAAGACTTCCCCTAACCGAACCTGTATAGCTCGCTCTCACACACGTGCTCTTGCTCCCCTCCTCTCTCTGTCTCTCTTGGTATCTACTCTCTCTCCCCATCTCTCCCCCTTTCCTTTCTCTCTCTTTTCTCCCCTCTTTCTCTCTTCTTTTCTCTCCTCCTTGGTGCTGCTCTGCAGCATCCCTCTCTCGCCAATAAAAATCTTTTGTACAAGCCTTGGTGGTCTGTGATATCTTTGCCAGTTGAGTGCCCCCCCCTTTCACTAACCCTTTCCTCTCTATGAACAAAAGGCAGGAACATTTTTAAATCTTGTTGATATTTGATCCATAACTAAAGTATATGTGTTCTGCATATAAAGACCAACTTATTTGGAGGGAAAAAAATGTACTTCTAGATACACTTCTAAAACCAGAAAGGCAGCTTTTTTTGGGGGGGGGGGTACAGAGTCTCACTCTGTCATCTCTGGTAGAGTGCGGTGCCATCACAGCTCACATGCCTCACCCTCCTGAGTAGAGGCACCTGCCACAACACCCGGCTATTGTTTTGTTTTTAAGTAAATTTATTTCAGGTTAATGTGAGGGACAAACAACTAGGTCAAAATATTTGATTTTGTTGGTTAGAGTCCTTCTTGTGGTTATGTCTCACACACAAAAGGTGTGCCAACATCCCAGAAAGGCAGTTCTTAATGAGACCAGTATTATCTCACATGGCTACTTGCGTTCTATAGATGTCTATCTGGGCATCCTGCAAGCTCAAAACCTCTGCTCTTACAAATCTGAGCTTATCTCAAAACCAGAAGCCTGTCCCTCTTCTCATCATTTTTCTGGCATCAGCATCACGTCATCCCATTTTAAACTTTGAAGACAGTGTTGGCCCCTTTCTTTCTCTTCTTCTGTATCTGGTCAATCACCTGTCTGATGGATATGTTGAACCTGTTTCCACTGTCACTATCTTAATCCAGGTACCCACCATTTATTGCTATCCTAAATAGTCTACTCATAACTAACCATTCTCCACATCTTCCCAGTGGTTTACCCCCAAACAGTGCCCTGACCATCAGTATCAGAAATAGTTAGGAGCCTATTAGAAATGCAAATTCCTGGGTCACAAGACCTACTGAGTCAGAAACTGGAGGTTAGTGACCAGTCACTTATGTTTTAACAAGCCTCTACATAATTCGGATGCATGTTGAAATTTGAGAACCACAGATATAGAGATAACTTTGAAAAACAGATCCTATCAAAAACATTGCTTAGTCAAAATGTTCACTGACATGCAGAGACTTCTGATCACACCAGGCAGCAGCATTTCATGATCATTTTACTTTACACTCAATCTCAGCCTAAAAGCCCAAGAAGTGATATGATCATCTGACTTCATTCATTCTGACTTCTTTCATTCCATAAACCCACATTTTAGCCACACAATCTGTTTTTTTTTAAACTTCATTTTTACATGAAACCTGAGATTTAAGGTGATTAAGTAACTTGTTCAAGGATAAACAACTAGCAACTGACAGAGACATCTAATCCTCTTCATTAAGCAACAGTATTCAATTAGTTGTCGATTGGTTTGCTGGTTTGTTTTGTACAGGGAGTAGATGAATGAATAAAGAGGTGAATTACAGGTGTAATCACCAGCATTCAGAAGGCAAACTACATGTGATGTAGTCTGTTTTCTGCTGCTGTAACTGAATATCACAAACTGGCAAACTTAGAAAGAATAGAAGCTTATTTACCTCACAGTTCTGGGAAGTCCAAGAGCATGGCACCAGCATCTGGTGAGGGCAGGGCAGAAGGCATCGTATGACCAGAGGGCATGAGGTTACATATGAATGCAGGAGATATGTTCTGAAAGCCACATCATGGAAGCCCCATCCTTATGACCTTATCTAATCCGAATTACTTCCCCAAAGTCCCACCTTCAAACACAATTAACATATAAATCTGGGGATTGAGTTTCCAACATGTGAAATTTGGGGGACAACTTCAAACCATACCAGTATGAATATTTCCATAAGTTTTCAAAAATAATAGCTTTAAAATAAAGAA
>CAUYPK010062936.1:0-17636 GCA_963574355.1 Loris lydekkerianus
CCTTTTGTTTGCGTCCTTGTGGTCTCAGCTCGCCTCAGTGGTGTTGATGTGCGATCTCCAACCTTCTCTCCTGGTATAGCTCAAATCCTCCAGGTTACTTACTAAATTTCCATCCTTTAACTCTCCTTCTGGACGGGAGCCTAATCTCTTCAGGGATGACAGGCCCCAAAAGGCACCTGGATCTATACTACTGATAAGATTATTGTGAAGGTCCAATCTTTCAAGAAGACTTAATCCAGAAAATGAGCCATTCTTCAGCTCTGATATCTTATTGTTACTTAGAATCCTTCAGCAACAAGTATGGTCCCTCCCCGCAGAGGAAATCTCTATGATGTCCCTAAAAGTACAAATCTTGATGAATTATTTCTGTCACTTGCAATCCAGGAAAAAGAGGAAGCAACGTACTATAATAAGCATATTGATGGCTGCCAGGTATTCTGATGAGACTAACACCACCTACAAGTCACTTGCTGGGGGTTTTCAAGTTTCCTCATTCAAATCATTATTTCATGGTTACAATACCATGCGATACCAAGCAAGGCACATCGCTGATTACACATTTACAGGTAAGGAAATGCAACACAGAAAGGCATTATGACAAGCCCAGCCGTACAGTCAGTTGCTGGACTAGAATCAAGGTCTTCTTATTTCCAATTATGAGCAATTCTTTCCCCTAAATAATATTGAAGCCCCAAACTTCACAGTGGTTCTTTCCCAGTTCTTGGCAGACAGGAGAATGAAGGGAAATGAAAAGACAGACACAGATTTAAAGTTTAAAGAACAGCATGGGCCGAGGGATGTTTGCTCCTTATTGTGAGGCTTCAGCAAAGACCAAGCCTCTGGAATCACTGCATATTTATTTTATGCATTGAACAGGGGAAGGCCAACATCTTTACATCATAATTCTTGCTGATCTTGAATTCCCCAGTTAAACTATGTTTTAAACTAGTTAATTAGACTGATGTACCTTTTACTATTATTGCTCTAAGTTATTTATGATCTTGATACAAATGGAGCATGGGACAGGGACACAGTCCAGATGCAGGATATCAAAGAAGACCCCAATTAGGCCATGCACACAAATCACAGGAGTGGTGACTAATGCTCAAGCAGCCATGTGCTCAATCGGACTGAAGCTTCTGACCATACCCAGGTGACAGAAGGAAGAAGGTATTTTTGTTCTTATGTAGTCAGGAGCAACTCTTGCTCTTGTCAACAAGGTACAAACATTCTAAATTCCCTAACTTCCCCAAAGCACTCACTCTCCCTGCCCAGGTTGCCTGCTCAGTGACCTCCAGTGGAGTGGCGCTGGGAGAGGGGTGAAGTTTTAGCAAGATAGCCTCTAGAGCAGCAGCTCTCAACCTGTGGGTCACAACCCCTTTGGGGGTCTACTGCATATCAGATATTTACATTACGATTCATAACAGTAGCAAAATTACAGTTATGTAGTAGCAATGAAAATAATGTTATGGTTGGGGGTCACCACAACATGAGGAACTGTATTAAAGGGTCACAGACATTAGCAACGCTGGGAACCACTGATGTAGAGTCTTAAAGGCGCAAGACCTTCAGCTGTGCAGAGGAGCTTAGAGTTCCTCTGATCAACTTCCCTCCTATCTCTTTTCCCTTTGGCCCATAATTTGCAATCATTTTCTTAATTCAATTCCTACCCTACCTATAACTAATAATTGAATATTGGTTTTAAGCTTATTAAATCATTATTACTAGCAATGCAAGTACATCAAGCAATTACTCTTCCCATAAGTATCCACATGTTCATCGACACATTTCAATACTTTCCATTTCACGTAACTGAAAATTGAGATCAAATTGATTTGAGCAATAACAGAAGTTATTGGTTTATTTAAATAAAGTACAAACATAAGTAGGTAGGTTTGGTGGTTGGTCTGACCTAGTAGTTCAGAAATATCCATCAGGACTCAATCTCTTTGTGACTCTCAACTTAACTTCCTGCAGTGCCTTATTTTTGGAGGGGGGTTGCATGAGGGTCTTAAGAACCATTCAGTCTATATCATAGCATTTCTACCAACAGATTCTGGAAGAGAAAGTGAGTGTCAAGGAGGAGGGGAAAGAAGAATGATTGAAAAAGAAAGACAGAGAAAGAAAGACTGTTAGAAACACAAATTATAGACTTTATTCTGATGGGAATGTAGTTTAAATTCCATTTTCATATTGAATTACTGTGACTAAGACAATGTCGTATGATGATTGGCTTTAGTCAGTGGTAATGACTTTTTCTTTAACCAATTACCATGGAAAAAACCTAATAAAATTTGATTGCATTAGATTATAGACCAATCTGGAGCCAGGGTAAAGTAAATCCTAGCCAATCCCAAACCAAATAAGTGCTACAAAAGAATATGTGATATTTAATCCCCAACAGAAAAATCCCAGTGAAGGCAGAAAATGAAGGTGGGTACAACAGGAAAATATTGTCAGTCTCTTCAATTAATGGTACTGCAAAAATTGAATATCAACATGTAAAAGAATGAAATTTGACCCTTATCTCATACCACATAAAAATCATTTTAAAAGAGATCAAAGACTTAAATACAAAACCTGAAACAAAAGAACCCTTAGAAGAAAACACAGAGTAAAGGCTTCTAGATACTGAATTTGGCAAAAAATATTTTGGATGTTACAAAAAAAAGTGCAGGCAAAGAAAGCAGAAATAAACAAATGGAACTACATCAAACTAAAAAGCTTCTAAACAGTACAGAAAATGATCAACAAAAGGAAAATGCAAGCAATGAGATGTGAGAACATCTTTGCAGGCCAAATATCTGATAAGGGGTTAATATCCAAAGTGTGCAAGAAACTCTTACAATTCAATAGCCAAAACTAATAAACTGACTAATGAACAAGAGAGGATATGAATAGACTTTCTTTAAAAAGATGCACAATGGCTAATAAGTATATGAGAATATTTTCACCAGCACGAATCATCAGGGAAATATAAATCAAAACCACTGTGAGATACAACCCCACATCTGCTACAGTGATCATTATTTTCAGAAGAAAAAATAAGTGTTAGCAAGGATGTGAAGAAAGGGAATTCTTTTATACTGTTACTGGGATGTCAGTTATTGCAATCACTATGCAAATTATAGTGGTTCCTCAAAAAATTTTGAAAGTTACCATTTGATCCAACAGTATTACTTTTGGGTATATGTCCAAAACAATTGAAATCTTGTAGAGATATCTGTATTCCAATGTTCATTACAACATTATATGCAATAGCCAAGATAGAGAAACAACATTCAGACTTCATTTCTTTCTTAAAAGAAATCCTGTCATCTGCAATAACATAGGTGAACCTAGAGGACATTACATCAATAAAATAAGCCAGGTAAAGGTAAATGCTATTCAATGTCACTCATATGTGTACTTAAAATTGGCAAAGCTGTAGAAGCAGAGGAAAATTGTGGTTGCCAGAGTCTCTGGGCCTTTGTTGGTCCAAGGGCACAAAATTTCAGTATGCAAGATAAATAAATTCTGGAGACTGGGTGTAAAGCAATGTGACCACAGTTAATGACACTTTGTTGTAACTTGAAATTTGCTGAAAGGCCTTATGTGTATGTATGTATGTATGTGTATATATATATGTATATGTGTGTGTATATATATATATATATATTCATCCAATCATATCCATTACCTCATACAAGGTTGCAATTTTATTTCTTTGCTTTGTTTTTTATTTTTTTGGTGAGAAGAATTAAGATTTACCCTTTTAGTAAATGCATTTGATTCTTCATATATGAGGAGGAGATGCAGGGAGACTGGAACTAGAAACCTCCATCATACATTGTATTATATACTACTGATTTGCTTAACAGAAGAAATTAAAGGACTCCTTGGAATTTGAAATTAACCTTAGTTTCACCCATCCAACTACCAGCAGACACAAGATTACATGCAAATAGATTCCTACTTTCTTAGCCAGAATGTAGTTAGTTTTTACCGTAACATTTGGCGTGCTACCTAAACTGTGGCTGATGTTTTAGTCAAATACTGCTTCAGAAATGATACCTAGTGTTTGCTTTCAAAAATCATTGGTTTAAAATTTGATCATCAGCTCCAATCATACTTCTCAACTTTTGCTGTTACTAATGATACTTTGATAAATAGAATGTATATTTTACCCATGTATCTCTGGAATAGATTCCTAAAAAGTGGAATCAGCACGTCAAAGAGGAAATAGATAAGCTATTTGGCTAGATATTGCCAAATTCTCAACCATATACATTGCACCATTAGAATTGGAGAGTACCTGTTACCTTATGACCTCACAAGTGCTTTCAAACTTTGGAATTCTGGACAATGGGCAAGAAATCTCGTTTTTCTTAAGTTTTAATTTGCATTTCCTTTCTAAAAGTGAAGTTAGGCTTAGTTTCATGTGATTAAGAGTCATCGGTTCCTTCCCTATGAACCCTGCTCACTTCTGTGGCCCATCATTCTGCAAGGTAATTGAGCTGCTCCTTCCCCTCCCCCCAACCTTCCCCTCCTCCTTTCCCCCCACCCCCCACCTCTTTCTCTCCTCCTCTTCATTTTCTTCTTTGATAGAATCTCTCATGGGACTATGGAATTACTGGGCTCAAGTGATCCACCCTCCTCAACCTCCTAAATCACTAGGAATACAGGTAGGCCCTCATTCTGGATTATGCTATTTTTTAGAAGTTCTCTAAATATTAAATCTTATTTGTAATAAGAGATGGAAATATTTAGGGGGCTTTTCTTTGGTTTATCACTTTTTTTATTTGAATATTATTTATTTCTCTTGGAGATTTTTTTCATTACCCTATATTCTAATTTCTATTTTTTTTTTTTTCTTACTTAGAAGTTACCTTAAATGAAGTGCTGAGCTGTTGTCTCTCAGGGGAGTTGACATTAAACCATGAAAAATGAGTGACCTGTTGGTAGAGTGACTAATCATGCAGGTTTACAGCACCTCAGGATCTCTCAGGAATGGGACTTTGAGTGCCAGATCTGGAGAAGTCCCTGGACCTTGCAGTGATTGAGTCGTTGTGTCTGGAATTGAAGATGGTCTGACCATCTCGCAAGATCAGTTAAGAGTATCTGAGGTTGGAGTGCCGTAAGAGCACCAGAGAAGGGGTGTAGCAGAAAAAGAAAGTAGCATAAAGGAAGCAATAGCCTAAAAGGGCCAGATTATGTAGGACTGTCCTTAGGGAAAGTGGGGATAACTTGCCTTTATTCTAGAACCTTTCAGATACCATTGACAGGCTTCTATGTAAGAGTGCCTCTATCCATTCATGTGATCAGGCAGTTGTGCTGCTATCATTGATCGAGTGCTGGCGTCTAGCTCAGTCCTGAATCTTTCCACTTCAATCTCTCTGTATATGAGAACCTTCATCTGTTATACTGAGTCTCTTCCTCTCCACTTCAACACACACAGCATCTCTTGCCAGGGCCTGCGCAAAGAGTGATGAAAATCCTTGTTGGGTAAACAAATGGCAGAAGGGTTGAAAAGTGGTTCATGCTTCCTTCACATCAATTCTGTTTCTCAAGGGAAACAGCAGATGGCAAGTCTTTTAAAAGGCCAGAAAACCCTCCAAAGTAATACACAGCTTTTAAATTTACAGCAGCTCCATTTTTCTATGTCTTTTCTTAAGGTTCAAGGGGAAGTACTTACAAGTTTACCTGATAACTGTGTATTTCCCGTTTTATTGTATATTTTTAAATATAAAGGTAAAAGCAAAATGGTTTAATTATTACTCCTTCAATTCTTATGTATAATCTTATCATTTCAGACCTCCTTTTTGATCCATTAATAATAACTGAGGTAGATTCCATGGCTTTATGAACACTTTCAATTATTTGAAAAGTCACTCAGCCCAGAGCAATTTAAGACATAAGGTCTTAAATATGGTGGAAATCCTACTGCCTTCCTCTCACCTCCAGCAGGCCTCCCTTTGGAGAACTTGTGGTGAGCGTGGGACGCACCCTCGATTTTACATCACCTCACCCCAGCACTGAGGGCTGAGTCTGGAGTAGCTTCTCTCCTCCCCCGTCTATAAGGAGCCCACCTGACGGGGCAAATGGCCAGAGAAGGGAGAAAAGCAGGAAAGATGTCAGGGAGGAAGGGATCCACAGTCTCAGTCTGAGTCAGGCTAAATCCATTTGCTGATGATGTCATCCACCAACGTGGTAATTTCTGTAAATACAGGAGTAGTTTCCTTGACGTAGAAATTAAGTTTCGCCCTGGCTTCCTCCATTGCTAAGCACTCAAACAAAAGCTCTGTGTCTCCTTTCAGCAGGTGATTTCCACACATCCACTTCCCTCTTTATGTTCAGTCTCCATCTCCCTGAGAAGCCAAGTGGGCAACCTCGGGGCCCTCTCCTTGCTTTATTTAAGATTTTTTTTTTTTTCATTCCTTTCAAGTGTAGAATTCTTATATTCCCCGGGCATCCATTTCCCCCCACATCCATCACCCAGGTTTTCCTTTGCAGAATGACCCCACACACATACACACAGATTGTTGTGTAGCACCTCTGTGCTTTGAGTTTGGCTTACATTTACTCCATCTTAGCTCTGGCACAGGGTTCTAATTATTCCAAGGCAATCCACCTTAATATAACTCTTTGCCACGGGACTTAGGTTATATGTGAATCCCAATTTTCTTCCTAAATATACAACACAAGGATTCCAAATTGCTCTGTCGATTAGGGAAATTCTGCCTGCAAAAATATCCAGGTGAGAAGCAGATTTTATCTCTTTTGGAACTCTCCCCAAGCCTCGGTGAACAAATGCCAAGCTCTGCCAAGAAATTAAGATTCATTTCCACTCCTTTCCATGCCTGAAGATTCCACAGCTGAGCAATCTAGCAGAAAGGGAATGAGACGCTAGTGTGTCCTTTTTGTAGATACATCAAGCTCTACTCATTTGTAGACTATGGATCTCCCATTCACTTAGCTTTGTATAAAGGGAAGCACCCACATCCTCCATGGGGAAGAAAAGCATTATACGTTCTCTCTCCTCTCCACAAATTGGGAGCAGGTATGTACTAAAGAGAGATGAGAAGAAACGGAACAAGGATAGGAGATGGTGTGAAGTGAGGCACTAACAACCATGCTACTTGTAGCAGAATGTTCATTCATTCATAACATTATGGTTGTTTTTTCTTTTGATAGTAGATTGCCCCCAACTTCACATGTACTCATCCATGCCTCTTTATGACTATATAAGCCGTGCTCTGCTGTGTCATATGGTACATGTCCACTTAATTTGACTAAGTATTGTCATGGTTTTGCACCACAGAATAACACAGTGGTCTATGCTGTCATGCCAATGAATTATAGTGTCTCTACTCCCCCCTCAAAAAAATCACCTTTATAACTGATTTGCTGTAACTCTCAAGGGAACACTCAAAAGACTGAATGTAATTCATGCAAATTTTATGTATATTCTCAGAAGTGTCTGAGAAGAAGCTAGGATAAAGATAGCTACAAGGTGTGTAAATGGGTACCCAGAGGATATTAGGATTGTTAAGGAGGCTGATACAAATCGAATAGGTAAATTAATACTATATAAAGGAACTAATACTGCCATGTTTCTAATTTTTAAAAAATGTTATTATGTATTTATGCATGCAACATCATCTATAGCAGGGGATCCTCAAACTACGGCCCACAGGCCACATGAGGTGGTGTGATTGTATTTGTTCCCCTTTTGTTTTTTTACTTCAAAATAAGGTATGTGCAGTGTGCATAGGAATTTGTTCATAGTTTTGTTTTTTTTTTAAACTATAGTATGGCCCTCCAATGGTCTGAGGGACAGTGAACTGGCTCTCTGTTTAAAAAGTTTGAGGAACCCTGACCTATAGGATACACATGTATCTCTTACTCTTAAAACTATGTTCTGGTTATCATACTATATCCAAACTATGTTCTGATATCTATAATATACACTTATTACAGATATCCAGAAATTATAGAAAGGCACAATAAAAAATAAAATTTTATAGCATCTTTCTTATTCAGAAGTAATTAGTCTGTTCTATAAATTTAAAATATGTTTGATATTTTTATGAACTATTAAATTTTCTATATCTAAAATGCAGTTCATATTTAATCCTGCACAATTTAAACATTTCCATCCAACATGTTTAAAGGCTGGTTTGTTACATTGTATGGATAATCTCAATGTCACTCTTGAATTTATATGTTTAAGTTATAATGATAATAAATCTCTATAAAACTATAATTGTTATCTAAATGTAAAAATAAATACAAGAGACTTTTACCTTTCATATCACTGCCTAATATCTCCATTGATTCAGAAATAGAGACAACTTGAGTTTTTTTCTTTTGAATATATACATGTATTTTATTGTTTGGGATTCATTGAGGGTACAAAGAATTAGGTTACACTGATTGCATTTGTTAGATAAAGTCCCTCTTATAATTGAGTTTTTAATCAACCTGCTTTCTAGCAATCCAGTTTGAGTAACAATTGATACCTAGGTGGAATTTTTCATTTATAATTGAAAATGAAAGATCAGAAACTTATAATGGAGTTGGGAGATGAGTCCCTAAATTTCACCCTATGGCATTGTTAACAAAAATGTTACTAAGGGAGTGGGGGTGGGAAACAGTTGAAAAAAGACTAGAACACAAAATTTCCCTTTGGAATTGGAAAGAGATGAGGGATGTCAGCTTATTTCTATTTAAACTTCCTACTGAGAAAAATGGAAAGAATTACACATAGAAGAATTGACATTTCAAACATGTCTTTTTGAAATCATAAAAAGCTTCCAAGGAAGTGAAAAATTTTGGAGTCAAATTTCAGAAAGTGGGGAAGCCCAAAATGAGGAGCCTAACATCTGGTACTGCATTTCTTTTTATGGCAGTTACTGGTTTAAAAACAGCAACTGAGGAACTATCATACGAATCTGAGCATAAAGTGGGAGCTGAGAATATTGTCAGGCTCACAGGCCTGGAGGTAAAAATGGAGTTCAGAAGCCATTAAAAAAAAGGCTCCTACTCACAAAGGAGATTTATTCTGGACCTTACAGGTCACATTGTAAACAAAACTATTAACCAGACCCAGCCCAAGGTCTGACAAAGACAAGTTCAGTTTTGAAGCAACTCAAATCATGATTGGACCAGAGCTCTTTATCTAGCAAGAGTCCTCCTTGGACTTTCATTTCTGAACTGTGTGTGCAGGATGTCTAGAATTCATTTAAATTGCTTAATCGAAATATTGAGCAATAATAATAATGCAAAGAAAGTAACATTCACATTGTCAAATAAGAGATTCTCATTCCTTCTCTGAATGTATTTATGTTCTTTCACTCTTTACAAGGTTTTTGTTTCTAATCCTTACCTTAAACAATGTTATTGTTATTAAATTTTAAGTCTTTTTAATTTTGTGATGGCAAAAAAAAAATGGAAACCTAATTAACACATGTATATGTAAAAATAAAAATTTTAAATGTGGAAAAGGAGAAAACTCATGAAAGTACATGTCAGATTTCAAGCAGTAAATTCTATTTAAGAAAAAAAAATTCATTTAAAGAAACAACAAATTGTATTACTCAAGGTTCATTGAGGAAACAGAAACCAAACAATGTATTTCACTAGAAATAATTTAATAGAAAGAATTTTTCAATGAAAGTTGAAGAACTGAGAAGGTTGAAATCTTGTACAGATAGCAAAGCAGAAGCAGCTACTTCACTTACAAATGGGGGGACAAAGGAAAGAGGTTGGACATATTTAAGCAAAGATTGGAAGAGAGAACCCTCCAGAGACAAACACAAAATTTCCCTTTGGAAATGGAAAGAGATGAGGGATGTCAGCTTTTGAGAGACAAAACCAAGATATTCAGAAAATTGGTGAATTTTTTTTTCTTTTTTTAAACAGTTCACTGTGTCACCCTGGGTGGGTACTGTGCCAGGACATCATCATAGCTCACAGAACTATTGGGCTCAAATGATCCTTTTGCTTTCGCCTCCCAAGTAGCTGGGACTACAGGCACCTGTCATAATACACCACTAGTTTTTCTATTTTTAGTAGAAACAGGGTCTTGCTCTTGTTCAAGCTGATCTTGAACTCTTGAGCTCAACCAATATACCCACCTCAGCCTCCCAGAGTGCTAGGATTATAGGCATCAGCCATCATGCCTAGCCATTTCCTAGCTCAAAAAAGAATATTTAAGAAGTTGAGACCCAGAGTTCTCCAGGAAGTAATGCTGTCTGGTAGATGCTGGAGTTTCTGAGCAGCTACATAAAGGCTGGCTCTGTGTTGTACAAAAACTGGAAACTGGAAACTACAGCCACTACTTAAACAAACATTTGCTCTGAAGTAGAGAAATATTCATAAGACGATACTTATAACAACACAGAAGAAATAGAGAGAACATCCTTTCTTTCTCTTCTATCATACAGTCTCCCTTTGGTGGCCCTTTGTTGACCGAGCCCAGGAGAAAGCCAGTGGGAAAACCAGAAATGATTCTGCAGATTCTTACCCCCAGAACAGAAGAAGGATGGATTTGAGGCTGAGAAATTATACCTCAATAATTGCCATAGCAAACATGAAAAAGAACATGATTAGCCCAAAACAAGTGAAAAAGCCAAAAGTAGAACAGAATCAAAGGGGATACAAGTATTGGAGTTGTCTAGCAATTATTTTAAAATGACTGTGATAAGTATGTTTAAGAAATTAAATGATGAGATGGTAAGAACTATGGTAAAGAACTGACAACCACAAAGTCAATCAAAGAAAGACAAAATGTATAATAACCAAAATTAAAAACTCAAGGAAATTTCAGCTTTCTGATTAGGAAATAGAAAGCTGTAAAAGACATTCATGTCCTTTAGTTCTTGAGAAATCAACAAAAAAAAAAACAAACAACTCACAGTTTCCTTATAGTCATTGAATACCTAAGGGCAAAAGAATTCTAAAGTACTAAACACTATGGTAATGCAACCTTCCAAGGAGAGGACATTTTTGCATCGGAGGACAGTTGCCGAGGTTGGGGGAAGAGCAGGAGAAAGGCAAGTGTATAACCAACTTTTGATGGACAAGTGTCTGCAGAATTTAAATCTGCATCCTCAGATATAAAGACATTGCTCTCTGCCAAGTAATTCTCCTACAAGGGAGATATACATGGTAAGGAAGTGACTTTTTTCTAACTTGTTTAATAAAGCAAACATAACTCTGATAGGGAAACCTGACAAGAGGGACAACCATTAATAAAATATTAGCAAATCAAATCATTACATACAACAAAAAGATACTAAATGATGAAAACTTTGGTCTAACCCAATGAATGTAAATTTACTTCAACATTTAAGAATCCAAATTATTCCTTGCATCTTCTCAGACCACCATGGAATAAAAGTTGAACTCAGTAATAATAGGAATCTTCATACTCATACAAAAACATGGAAGCTAAATAACCTTATGCTGAATAATAGCTGAGTCATAGATGAAATTAAGAAGGAAATTACCAAATTTTTGGAACAAAATGACAATGAAGACACAAATTATCAAAGTCTGTGAGATTTCTTTTTAGACAATCCCATTGGCTGAAGAGGAGATTCATTTCCAAAGTGCCATGAAATGTTTGTGCATACACTTTTATTTACAATAATGAGATCCAGCAACACAGCATCAATGTTACACTGAGTTTCCAAGGTCATCATGAGTTTAATGTGGAAGAAAGATGCTCAGACAATGGTAACTGAAGAGTCACTGTGGCTATTGTTGGTGCTGTCTGATGAATTCAACACTTTAGTCATCATTATCTGCAATTCAAAAGCAGAACCTGGTTGTTCTAGGATCCCTAAGGATAATCAGAAACGGGCAAACAATGGGGAAACATGAGCCTAAAATACTTGAGGCTTTTCTGAGATGAGAACTTAACAGTGTTCATACTATAATCCCAACATGCAGCCGTATAAAAAGGAGTAATGGAATTCAGGGCGTAAAATACCATAAAGGTGACCACCAACATCAGGACTTTTGTGGTACTGGCTGGTGGTGTAGACATGCTGTACTCTCTGGTGGTGTCTCTGCAGGAGAAGCATCATGGAGCTACTGGTCCAGCCCATTAGGGCAAAGAACATGGTATCAGGGGCTGACCACAAATAGATTATACCTGCAATGGAAGTTGAGTATGAGCAGAGCCCATTGTGTTGTGTTTTGTTATCAATATTTGTGTCCCATGTACTAGTCATTTATCACAGGCATATGTGTATTCCAAAAGGCTTCAAACACCCAGCTGGTGCCACAGATGGACCAGTGGCCATGGGGAATCTTCCTCCAAGCATTGCTGTCCTTGGGCTCCTACAGACAGAGTGGTGCTTTAAGCCACGAGGAAGACAAAATAGACCAGTTTGCACTCAGGGGAGGGCAAGGATTTCTTCAGTACAAAGGTCACCATTATATGGGGGATTCCAGTGGAGAGGAGGACCAAGGAGTTGGCCACGGCCAAGTCAGTGAGAATCGTGTATGTGGGCCTCATCCTAAGGCCAGTCAGGATTGGAGAGACATTATGGAGGAACAGAAGGACAATGGGCAGTGTCCCAACCCCAATCAGGGCAGGAAAGATGATTTTCATGGCCTCTTCCCTTACAGTTCTTAGGATATAGTACTGAGTATGCCTGGCAGGGACTGCAGAGCCAGCATGGTAGGGACAACAATAGCGCTGTCAGGTTCTCATCTCAGAAAAGTGTTCTGGGGAGGGTGATTGGTGGGATTACACCTAAGGTGCATCTTCCAAGGGTACATGTGAAACTTAGTAAATGTAGAATATAAATGTCTTAACCCAATAACTAAGAAAATGCCAGGAAGGTTATGTTAACCAGTATGATGAAAATATGTCAAATAATCTATAAAACCAGTGTATGGTGCCCTGTGATTGCATTAATGTACACAGCTATGATTTAATAAAAAAAAAAAAAAAAAAGGAAAGTGTTCTGGCCTTTTCCTCCATGAAAATGGAGACATTGACCTGTTCCACAGAACAGACTCACCCTGGAGAATAATCACTGACCCTGGTTTTATGTTTTACCATTATTTTGTAATTACTTCTATTCTGACTCCACCAAAACCTATAATTTAGGAGCCATGAGTGTCTCCTTCAATAGTGAGGTGACATGAGAAGCATTAAGTGAGCATGCACTTTCTACATGTATAGTAAGGGGACTGGGATAAGCATGCCGAGCTGCGTATTGACAGTTCATAACCTTCCTGGGCACCATATTAATACCCGTACTTAAGACAGTGATGTGGAAAAGGCAAAAATAATGCTGAAATCATAAGATCATCCAACTCCCTGTGAGAGAATTAATTGTCACCTCTTCAGAACTCGACACTATTTACTGGAGTGACTGGACACAGACATTGTTTCTAATACGTCAGCTCTCTGGATGCAGAAGATGACTGTAAAGGGTCCTCGGGTATTAAATTCAGTTTGGAGAATGTGCCCAGTGACCAAAAATGATGCAATTAATAATAACTGGACAGAAATTAGTGTTCTGAGAAATCACATCCTGGACAGCTTTCTCTGAGTGGTATCATCCTCAGCTCACCACAGATGGAGATTGATCTTTAGACCCACTGGGTGATAGGTTGTTTGACATCTCCCTTAGCTTTTGAGTTCCTGTGTTTTCTCTGAGTCTTTCATGAGTTCTGCATTTTACGAAGGAGAGTCAGGCTATTTCCCTCAGCTCAAGTCATTCATAGGCCATTAGAGTGTCACATCAAAGTATGATCACAGCCCCAGTGGCTGGACAGCTAGATTCTGTGGGATCCCACAGGAAGGTGACTCATTCTGGTTGAAGGAGTAATGTCTTCATGAGGCAATAATGTTATTTAGTCCTGCAGGATTCAGACCCACAGCGAGCTACAGAGGGAAGGTATGAATTTGAAACAAAAGCCCCATGTCTTGGTGCCCATAGTTCAGTTGTTAGGGTACTGGCCACATACACCAAGGCTGGTGGTTTAAACCTGGTTGGGACTGCTAAACAACAATGACAACTACAACAACAACAACCACAAATAGCTGGTCAGTATGGCAGGCACCTATAATCCCAGCTACTTGGGAAGTTGAGGCAAGAGAATAGCTTAAGCCCAGGAATTAGAGGTTGCTGTGAACTGTGATGCCATGGCACTATTCTGAGGGTGACATTAGTGAGACACTGCCTCAAAAAAAAAAAAAAAAAAAAAAAAAAAGAAGAAAGAAAAAAAAACACTCCAAGTTACCAAGACTCCTTGCTTATTGTGAGAATTGGCTAAATCTCATGAAACTTCTGCCCAGACTCAGAGGAAGTGGCACCAGGCAGATCTTGTCACCACTAGTCTTGGTATCACCAGACCTGAGTCTTGCTCTTGCCTCCCAGTCCTTGCTGCTGAGACCTGAGACCACCCCTGCAGCTCTCAGAACCTCATTCCTCTTTGGCCTGAGAGCCTTTGGGTAGGTTGTTGAGATTGCAGCCTCCAGAACCAGAAAGTTCCTACTATATATTCAATCAGACACCTATTAGCTTAGTCCAGTCTGGGTCATGTTTTTACCACTCACTGTCTCTGTTGTCTCTATGAAAAAGTAAAGTATGTGTTAATATATTAAGAAAAATAGTATATAACGATTATTCCAGTTCATAAGACAGGTGTGAAAGCACAATGCAGAGTTTATATTAGTTCTTGATCACAAGGGCAGGGACAAAGGTATTTCTCATTCAGAAGCAGTAGAAATACAGGGCCTGTAGGTATTTTTGAATTGTTTTAATTACCTACCATTTCCAAGGATATGGGGAGACCTAATTAAATGTAAAGGAAGAAGAATGGATCCCATCTCTTTCACAATCACACTTTAATAACACCTGAATATTAACTAGGTTTCTCCTCCCTAATTTTTCTTCTTTTTTTTTTGCATCAGATTATTGATGGTTGCAGCTATCAGTTCCTTTCTGTTCACTTAGATAAAAGTCTGAGCACACACAGACACATCAGCCACCAAAGTCACAATAGGGAGCTCACACACGAGTGTCCCAGACTCTGCAGAAACACTGAGCCAAATGCATCCTTCTCAGTGGAACGTGAGAACAGAAATATTGTTGTCACTACAAAGTGTGCCTTAGACTCTTTAGCTCTGTGTATTTCTTCTGTTTGTAGATGTTTGTGTTGTAAGTGGCTCTAATTTTACCTGTAGGGCACTTAGGTTCTAACAACAACCCTGCACTTTATATAACTTTCCACTTGTATTCACAGCAAAGCCCAAATTTAGTAGGTCTCAGAAAAGAGCAGACTCTTGTACACCTGATGGAGGAGCTCAGTGGCTCTGTCACCCATCTTGGCTGAGAACCCAGAGAATCCCTGTCCTCCTTTCTCTCACAGTCTGGGTCTCCAGAACAGAGAGGTTCACAGAGACCCTACCCCATATAGTGTCCCCTGAGACTCCTCTGCAGATGACCACCTGCCCCTGACTACCACAGCCTTGGTGGGAATGCTCAGAGCAGAGAATGGTGAGCACCTGTTCTGAGTAACTTCTGGGCACAGCCACAGCTGTATGTCCCTCTCTTGCTGGTGACACTCTGTCCCATCAGTGTCCCTGAGGTTCTATATAGGGGACACAGCACTCACCTGGCTGGTCTTGGCTCAGAGCTCTGTGCAGAGAAGGTTTAGATAGGGCTCTCCTGGGGTCTTTGAGTCGATAGTCATAGGAAGAGGGATTGTGCACCTGATATCCCCACAGTAATCTCATTAACCTGTTAACTGTAGCATTGGTGACATTGTCTCCTGGGAGACTCTGGAGAAACTTTTGTGAGGATCAAAATTTATTCCCAGTGCCATTCAGCCTCAGACCCTCTGGTGAAGAAGGGCAAGTTATGGCAATTTCTGGCAAGATCCTAATAGCCCTGAACAAGAGTCAGAGAAAGTTCCCTGTGTCCCTGTGTCTCAGTTCAGAATCATGTTGTGGATACAGAGGAGGGTGGAGACAAGATGGCTGACTGAAGCCAGCTTTCCACAGAGGCTCCTGTCCAGAAGGAGAGTAAAAGGACAGAAATTTAGCAAATAACCTGGTGCATTAGAGCTGCACCAAGAGAGAAGATTGAAGAATGCACATCAACCCCATTGAGGCAAGCTGCGATCCCAAGGATAAAAACAAAAGGTACAAAATACATCACCAAGCATACGGAAGTCCCCTCCTCCATGAGAATGGCTCCGAGTGCCCCACAAACAAACGAGCAGAGTTCAAAGGTCCTCCCACTACACTCCATGGGAGAGACCCTCTAAAAACTGGATCTGCCTCCCCTACTAGGGTGCCATGGCATTCTCCTGCCAGGCATAAAACTGTATAAAACTGTATATATTCTCTACCCACCACTCTGAGCTCCCAGCACTCCCCTCTACGCTCACTGTGAGGTCTGGAGGCCTGTCCCCCAGGAGTCCAGATTCTTGGGTGATTTCTCTAGGGGTGTGGAGAGGACCTAAACTGCAGCTGGTCAGTGCTGACTCTGGGGCATGGGAGTGAGGAGAGGGCGGTTGGCTGAGAGGGAACCACACCGGAGTGGTGGTGGCCCAAGGTGCAGAGCAGCAGCTGTCTTTAGGCAACAATAGGGCTTACTCCTGGATATTCTGAAGCCACTCCACATGTTTCCCTGGGCAACCAGAGGAGGCTGGGCATCTACTCAGGTGGCAACCACCACGGAAGAGATCTGAGATGGGAACACAGGCCCCGTGAGTAAAGGGTTTGCCTGAGGCGGTACCGGCCTGGGTGGAGTGTGGGGACTAGAAACGCACCTGCAGAGTCATAAAGTTACCAGGGTGGGGCTGACCCAGAGGACCACTTTACTGAGCCTAAGATACACACGGCTCTCAGGTGGTCATCAGCCTATAGACAAAAGAAGACAGGAGGCTAGAACTGACATGTAACTGATTACAAACCTGCAGAAGCAAAGACAGGGCTTGAGGCGTAGGCTCTGGGAACTCAAAACAGCTTCTCTTCTGCAGGGGAATTTAGGAGGGACAGAAACAAATTCCTGCAAAGTTGTTCTGTTCTGTTCTGTTAGTAACATCAATCAGGGACAGGGCTGGAACTGAGTGAACATTCCCCAGCATCCATCAAGCACCTGAGGTTGTCAGGCCTCACCTACCCTTGCTGGATAGAGGCAGAGCGCAGTAGCCTGGCTGAGCAGAAATAGATTTCCTTTTGATTCAGGCAGGTGCAAACCCCTGGAGTATCTGTTCACTACAGGCAACTGGGTCAAAGCCCTGTGGGACTATCAGTGACTGGGTGTGACAGAGGTGCAAGGTAGGGAAGGAGGCATCAACCTACCAGACTGATCTATACTTGAGTATAAGCCGAGTTTTTGTGCCAAAAATTTGTGCTGAAAAACCCAAACTTGGCTTATACTCGGGTCGTATAGGTTATTTGATTTGGTGCGCGCACACCTAATCAAATGCACAGAGTCTCCAGTCATCTTCTGCTGTCTGCTTGAGGGGACGGTGCTTCAGCTCAGTCCACAAGTCGCAGCTGAGCTGAAGAGGTAGGTGGCTGAACTGAACTGTATTCCACTGAACTATTTAACCCACAATATTTAATGGCACATTTAATTAAGTGAAAACCCCATTTAAGGCAGTAAAGTCTT
>CAUYPK010062937.1:0-18043 GCA_963574355.1 Loris lydekkerianus
CACTTCTCTGAAAAAGACAGGAGCATGGCCTACAGACATATGAAAAAATGCTCATCATCTTTAATCATCAGAGAAATGCAAATCAAAACTACTTTGAGATATCATCTAACTCTAGTAAGATTAGCCCATATCACAAAATCCCAAGACCAGAGATGTTGGTGTGGGTGTGGAGAAAAGGGAACACTTCTACACTGCTGGTAGGAATGCAAATTAATACATTCCTTTTGGAAAGATGTTTGGAGAACACTTAGAGGTCTAAAAATAGATCTGTCATTCAATCCTATAATTCCTCTACTAGTCATATACCCAGAAGACCAAAAAATCACACCATAACAAAAATATTTGTACCAGAATGTTTATTGCAACCTAATTCATAATTGCTAAGTCATGTAAAAAGCCCAAGTGCCCATCGATCCACGAATGGATTAATAAATTGTGGTATATGCACATCATGAAATATTGTGCAGCCTTAAAGAAAGATGAAGATTTTAACTCTTTCATGTTTACATGGATGGAGCTGGAAAATATTCTTCTTAGCAAAGTATCTCAGAAATGGAAGAAAAAGTATCCAATGTACTCAACCCTACTATGAAACTAATTTATGGCTTTCACATGAAAGCTATAACCCAGTTATAACCTAAGAATAGGGAGAAGAGGGAAAGGGAGGAAGGGAGGGGGGAGGAGGGCAGAGGGAGGGTGATTGGTGGGATTGCACCTGTGGTGCATCTTACAAGGGTATATGTGAAACTTAGTAAATGTAGAATGTAAATGTCTTAAGACAATAACTAAGAAAATGCCAGGAAGGCTATGTTAACCATTGTGATGAAAATGTGTCAAATGGTCTATAAAACCAGTGTCTTGTGCCCCATGATCTCATTGATGTACACAGCTATGATTAAGAAAAAAAAAAAAGAATTGTGGAGGCTGACCCTGGATCAAGAGGACTTGTTGTAAGGTGTTTGATCAAGAGACCAAAAGATTTGTGTCTAATTTGCCACATGAGCCTTGTGACTGAGGGGTCCACATGATTTGAACGGGATAAAAGGAGAGTCACAGTACTAGTCACTTGGCACCCTCTGTGCCCTCTATCTCTTGATGTGCTCTTTCTCATCCCCCCCCTTTTCTGTGCCCAGTGGAACGGATTCCCAAGGATTGCATCACCCATGTTCCCTTGCCAGCTGGTTTGCTGTTGGGTTTAGAAAATGGGAGAACCCAGCAGGAGATTCAACGGTGGGAGGAAAGAAAGATTGAGGTATTTCTCTACCCTGGGTCTCTGGAAATGGCTATGTGCCTCCATTACTACAATTCCCACAGGACAGCCAACTTTTAGGTCTCCAGCTCCTACTGGGCTCCAGTAACACTATTTCCTTCAGCCCTAAGTGTGGCTATGGCTTCTCACTGGTGGTTGGTTCCTGACTGCCTCACCAGGCTTGGTCTATTCCCTCAGTCTGGCCCATACATCCATTAGGGGTCCACTCATTAAAGACTCTTCATTTGAACTGTTTATGATTGTTTATGACCTGCATACTTGCTGACCCTGGCTTACTTGTAACCTTTTCTAATCAACTCACAACAGGTGCTCAACCAAGAATCTTGAATGACATGGTTCTGCAGCATTTGGATACTCTTAAGTAAACAGCGTCATCGTGTGTGTGCATGGAAAATGTTTGAATAAATTGGGTCTAAACCTTACTTTAAAGACGAAGGTAGTCTATGAGAGATGCAAAAGCCAAGAGGAATTAGAAATTACCAATCTTGTTATTCATGGCCTTGTCATTCAAGAGTCATCAGAAATGTAGCATATCTTTGTCATATGTAATCTTAAAAAGGGCAGGATAGTGAGACTTGACCCTCCCTGCTGCTTGGGTTTGCAGAATGATTTGAGAATCTAGACACTTGCTTATTTTTCTAGGGTTTTATTAAATCTAGTCTATTTTGGATGGAGGGCTTCATCCCATTTTATACTTGATTGGTGTCGACTAAGAGAAAGGAGAACTTTGGGTCTTGGGTGTCTTATCTTCTCAGGATGACATTGTACATCCGTAATATACTTCTATGCTTCTCTCTCTACAGACTCCCTTGGCTGTTGTCCTTCGCAAAGTGAGCTGAAGGGAAAGCTGGCTCTGAAACTGTGGACCCATTGAGGTTACAGTGGTTTCCTGTCCCCATTAAGAAGAACTGTATCTGTCACACATGTTGATAGATGTCTCTGCTTCTCAGAGTTTTGCCTGGTAAAAAAGCATGGAGATATATGGGATTCCCACACCCTCCAGTTTCCCCCAAGGAAATGATTTATTCCCAGAAAGCTCCAGTGTCTTTAATATGGGAGGCGTATTTAAGCACACATGCCTTGAAGTCAGTCGGTCAATCTGGCTTTGTTTAACTTCCCTAAGAAGCAGTGCTATGGGAAGAACTGTTAAATGTTTCCAAAACAAGTTTTGAAAGGAACCCACCAGAAAGAGATAAAAGTTGCCAAAAATAAGTCCTTTATCCATTGTTTGCTATAGAGAAATGAAAACCCCAAATCCTCAGAAATAAGTGTGGCCCATATTTGGTGGGCTTTGTTCTGAAGGACATATTCGCCAACTGGCAAGGGAAGAGTGGGGAGGAATGATGGCCCTGGGGATGGCAGTGGCAGGCTGGGCTTCTGGGACTTTGGCATTCAATATTCCCCCTTCCTTTCTGCTCAGCTGCCCCAATTTTTCTCTCTCTCCAGCTGCCAGATGCAAACAACTGCCTTTATTATTAGGAAATAACTTGGATTCTTTCCTATTGACTCCAATGTGTTTTGTTCTTGTTCACCTCTCTGATTTCAAGTTCTGGCTCTATCCAGCTGCTTCTGTACCTAGTTTTGGTCACTTCTTTTTGGCAACTCTTTGGTCTGTCTTCTCAGAATTCAGACTTCAGTGCTGACTCTAACCTGTGCTTGGCCTTGGGTCTCTGAAACCTCACCATTTGAGCTCAGACCCACCCATATCCTTCTCCCTGACTCCACTGAGCCTATGGGGGATGGGGAGGGCCTAGACTCTTTTTTTGGCCTCATAACTGCTTTCCCATGATAAGGGGAATGCCAGTTGAAACAATGAAATACCAATCACATCTACGAGATTAGTTAAAATTTAATTAAGTTTGAAAACAACAGGGATGGTGAAATGTGGCCATAAGGGAGCTCTCTGGTGAGAGTGTAAATTGGTACAGTCACTTTGGAGAGTGATTTAGCAATATCTGAAGTTGAAGATGTGTTTCTGCTATAGCAATTCCGTTCCTGGGAATATAGACTGGAGAAACCATCAAATAGGGATACAACTTTTTGTCTGTATGTGAGGGCTATCTGGAAAGTACCTAGCCATGTAATATGAAAAATATGAAAAACAATGGCTGGATATTTTCCAGACAACCCTTGTGCATATGTAGAGATATACATACATACACATACATATATGTATGTGTGTACACACATATGTATTTGAACACACACAAAAGAGTGCTGATTATGCCGCCACAAACTGTGGTTTATGGAATGTGATGGAATTGAGTACTATATTATATAGCAGTTAATATAAATGTACTGGACCAATTTTTTATCAACATGTATAAATTTTAAAACATTGTTGAGTGAAAAAGCAAGTTGTAAATACCTATAGGCATGTTACACATGCATATGTACACATGTGTATGCAAATTATATTAAAATGTAAACAATAGATTTTTATTGATACATGTATATTTATTTAAAAATAGAAACATACATGGGAATGATATAGGTTGATTTTAGGTTAATAGTTATCTTTGTGGAAGGAGGAAGAAAGGATGGAGTAATGGAGCTTGAATTGTATCTTGGCAATTTTATTTCTTTGAAAGGAAACAGAGAGATCTGAAGCCAGCATGGCATAACATGTTTAATCTTGGTGATGGGCTTCCATAGAAAGTATATTTTTTTCTCTATATGTCAGTATGATTAAAATGTTCGTTATTTATGAGTTTAAACTGTAAGAAAACCACTTTTTCTATTATTATCTTGGATAACTGGTGCTAACTCGAAGATTCATAGACATATACCTTCCAGTGTGGACAGGGCCTTTGAGAACATCTGGTCAACCTTTGTCTGGTTCTAGGATCTCATCTATGACTTCCCTGTGGGCCTGTGTAAAAACCTGCCCTAATAGGGATCTGTAACCCCTGAGGCTGTTCCCAAGTGAGACTTCTTGGAAGTTATTATTTACTTAGAGCTAAAATCAGCCTCCTGCTGGCTTTAGGGTATCGGTCTCAATTCTGCTTTCCTACCTCCAAGATTCCCAGCACAGAGGGCCTAAGAAGCTGAGGCTCTGGGGCTGGCCTTGCCAGAGAACCAGGGAAGAAAGAGGAAGCTGAAAAGATGGAGCTAACCTTCAGGCGTTCCTCTTTGGAAAGGTTGGTTTGTGACCAGACTTGACAGCACCAGCATGAAGAGAGGAGGAAGCTGGGCTTTCAGGGCAAAATTCTGTCGATGTGGGGCAAACTATGACCCTGTGTATTGCTTTCCCAGGCTTCACTTCCCCAAATGGGGGCATGTGAACAGCTGCAGTGGCCTGATGGCAGCACTTGTTAAGGCCAGGGTCTTTAAGGTCAGACCAGCACAAGAGTGGGAGCTGGACCAGTGAAGGCTTTCCCAGGGACCTTGCAGGATGCCTTCCTCTTCCAGGTCTTCTGTGAAGTCAGGATATCACTTGCCCTCTTGTCTTCTGTCCCAGCCATCCTGGAAAAGAAAAGTTCATCTTCAATGAAAAATTTTCTCAATTCTCTTATATCTCTTGTTAAAAGGTAGCCAAACTCAAGGCAGGTAGAGAAAAAAATTGTATAGGCATAAATGTGGACCTGTTACTCCATACTGCAAATAAAAGTGACTCCCTTAATTCCCAGGACCATATCTCTGTACTTTTGATGAGCTGGGGTTTGTTCCCCCTTCCCCGACAAGGTGCTCTTCTTTTAGGAGAAAATGGGAAAGGATATGGCACCTACCCCTTATGCCTTGACCCCAAATCAGCAGCCAGGGTAAAGTCTGGAATTAGTTCAACTTTAGCCAACTCTTTTTCAGTCTGAATGTTTTGGAATGAGAAACCTGGACATCGCTAGGACACGGTGCTGCACTTGCAGGTGCTTTCTCGCTGTGATCTCAGTGAGGTGGGAAGGTGGGGTCATGATGCAGGGGCTATATGGTTGGCTGCTTGATGGTCCTTGTCTCACCTGTTCGCTGGTTACAGATTCAGATCTGTTGACCAGTGATTCTCAAACTTTGCTGTAGAGAGGGCCCTTTGGGGCTTTACGTGATGGGAGAAAAGTCTCATGTACTCCTTATAGCAATTGAATCAGAATGTCTGTGAGCCAATCTCTAGCAACTGCATTTTTTAAAACTCCCCAGATAATTCTAAACAGGACAAGTTCAAGAACCAGTCATATGCCTTGAAACACCGGGAAGGTGTTCTGAGGACCTTGTGAAAATGGCAAACACCAAGGATTGATTTCTTTCTTTCTTTCTTTCTTTCTTTCTTTCACTTTTAAACTTATAATTCTATTTATTTATTTTTATATTTATCATTGTTATTTTTAAAATTTTTTTTCCACAAAGTAAATTTATTTCAGGTCAATGTGAGGGTATAAACAACCAGGTCAAATTATTTGATTTTGTTAGGTAGAGTCCTCTTGTGGTTATGTCCCACACACAAAAGATGTCTCAAACACCCCTACCTTGTGCCCATTCAGTGAGAGAACCCCAACCACCTTCCTCTCTCCCTCATTACCCCTCCCCCCAATTTGAATTGAAATGAGTTTTTCTCCTATATTGGCATCAGATCATCTACTGGCTTCATATTAGAATTGAGTACATTGGATAATTGCTTTTCCATTCTTGTGATACTTTACTAAGAAGAATGTATTTCAACTCCAACCAGGATATTACAAAAGATGTGACATCACCATCTTTCAAATGGCTGAATAGTATTCAATGGGGTGCATGTACCACAATTCATTAATGCATTCCTGAGTTGGGCATTTAGGTTGTTTCCACATCTTGGAGATTGTAAATTGAGCTGCGATAAACAATCCAGTGCAAACATCTTTATGATAAAATGATATTTTTTCCTTCTGGGTAGATGCCAAATAGTGGGATTATGGGGACAAATGGGAGATCTATTTTGAGAACTTTGAGGATTCTCCATACTTCTTTCCAAAGAGGCTATATTAGTTTGCAGTCGCACCAACAGTGTAAAACAGCATTTCCCCCTCTCCACATCTGTGAGCATCTGCAGCTTTGGGACTTTGTGATGTGGGCTAATCTGACTGGGGTTAGGAAACACCAAGGATTTTGTTATATTAATAATAACTTAAGAACACTTGAGGGGTTGCTGTTGGCCAAGCACTATGGCAAATTTTTTCTGTGGATGATCTAATTAAAATTTCAGAACAACATGCTGAGGTATGTTATTTATTTCATAGAAGAGGAAACTCTCCTTCAAATAAGTTAAGGAACTTGCCCAAGGTGATGCAGCAGAAATGTGACTTGAGAATGCCCCAACTTCAGAGAGAGGCTGAACTTGGTGTTGATGATATTTACTAAGGTGGAAAATTTCTCTCTCTCTGACACACACACATTTAGGAATGTTTTTAATAAGTGTTTCTGAAAAGGTCATGCTAACCTATTCCTTTTCAGTTAATTACCAGAAATATGAATTCTCAGGGTACCATAAAATTGGGCTGATTATTAGTTGTTCACTGAGTATCACATTGAGTCAGGTGAGGCATCAATACCTAGTATTTGGATACAAAGAGTCATAATTGCTTTCCTTATTACTCTCAACTGAAAGGTGATGAGAACAATAAATCTAATTTTAGGAGACCTGGAAAGTTGTTGAAACTTCTCATTTTTCAAGACAGCTTGATGATGTAATGGAAAGGACAAATGAGATCAGAGTTTGTGTTAGCTTTTCCACTTACAAGAGCTGGGTAACTTTTAGCAAGTCACTTCCCCTCCCTGGGCTTCAGTTTCCTCATCTGAAAAGCAAGGACACCAAAGTGTTTGTTGAAAGGCTTTCCATATCTAGCTATGCCCGGAGTATAAATTTAATCATGGGAGCCTTAGTACACCTGACTATCTCAATAGGCTGGCCTGTTGCTTTTGGTCCATTTATTCCTGTGTGAGCATTGCATTTGCATGGCTGATTTCCTCAAGCTTATGATTAGTGATGTAACAGGGACAGATGACTCAAGTAGCAACAGATATCCAGGAATGATTGGAAAAGGTGCAGTTTTATCATTTAATGAAAAATTTGTAGACAAATTTTTTACTTTGTATGGATAGAAGTTAAAATATAAAGAATATATGCAAAGAAGGGCAATTTCATGGCAAATTTCTATATCCAAACTGATTGTGCAGAACTCAGCATTGCTGCAGTTTGGAGGGGCAGCTGCTAGGCAGAGCTCATGGGCTGGGCCAACTGTCTGTCAGAGCTTGGCTTACCACTGTGCATATCCCAAGACCCAACTCAGGAGATCTGCCTTGAGAGGAACACAATTGCAAACACTTGACAAACCTGCTAATTAACAGTGATGGATCTGTTTTCTCTTGGACTGAAAAGTTAATATCTACCCTCAGGAAAGAACCCTCTGCCCAATAGGGAAGGTGGCCAGGTGAGCACAGAGTCAGGATAAAGGCAGAGGAACAGCCTCTGAGGGCACATCCTCAGGTTGTGCTGTGGATATTGAGTGCCTAGTGACTACTCACAGTTCCCAACAGAACCCATCTTTCTCTCTTAGTATGTTCAGGTTTTGGGACTGGTTGATCCAACACATTCCCCTTATGTTAAAGGGGGAAAGGCTCCTCCTAAAAGAGCCTTCTGCTGAGAGGCAGGCATGTGACCTCTGTTTGATTCATCATGTTTTTCCCTAGGACTTGTATCTTTTCTTTCTTTCTTTTTTTTTTTACCAGTTTATTTTCTTTTGACTTTGGTGTTTGGAGATAGAGTCTCACTCTGTTGCCCAGGTTAGTGTGCTGTGGCTTCAGCCTAGCTCACAGCAACCTCAAACTCCAGAGTTCAAGCCATCCTCCTTACTTGGCCTCCTCAGTAACAGGGACTACAGGTGCCTGTCACAACTTCTAGCTATTTTTTCTATTTTTAGCAAAAAGTTTTAGTAGAGATGGGGTCTCACTGTTGCTCAGGATGGTCTTGAATGCCTGAGCTCAAGAGATCCTTCTACCTTGACCTCTCAGAGTGCTAGAATTACAGGCATGAGCCATTGTGCCTGGCCTAGGGCTTTGAGTCTTAATGGGAGTATGGTTGGAGTTTATTTATTATGGGGAAAACACCCAGCGAAGGTTGTGAAGTAGCTTCTGTGACTAAGACTTCCAGTTCTCATCTATTCTAAGCCTGGTTTCTAGCCCCTGTGTTGATCCTCTTTGCCTTTCTACACTACTACTTCCAACAGAGAACCACTCACCTCTACCTGAACTCTTTTTCCTGAAACAGTTCAGAGTTAGTTACTGTGATTGCAACCAAAAACCTTGACGGGCACAGGTCTTGGTTACACCTGTGGAGCCCTTCTGGTTTCACACAGGGCACACTCCTCTAATGATGTGACTTCTGCCCACCTAATTGTCTCTCTCTTCTCTGTAGATCATGAGTGAACACTGATAACCTCTGATCTTATGTTTTTTCTTTCTCTGTGTGCTCATTCTCTTGCTATTTATACAAAAATCCTCCTGGCAGTACACAAAATAGCTGATTAGTTCTTCATTTGATAAATCCAACTGTATTTCCAGATTGTCACCTTGAAAGAATTTTTAGGTGTCCCCAAACTCTTTGGGAACACACTTGCAGAAAATCTTTCAGATTGTTTTTTTTTCTTTCTTTCTTTCTTTCTTTTTTTTTTTTTTTTTTTCCACTTAGCATATTAGCTAACCTTATCCTCTATGCATGAATTTTACCAACTTAACTTGTCAAGGGCAACTGCGTTTCCAGGTTCTTGGAAGTCACCTTACTTCTATTCCTCATGTACCTCTTAGATGTTTAAATTCATCTTGAAATGATTAATAGCCCTTTGAAAATTTCATCTTCCATGCTTCCCAACTGTGGCTGAAGCTTGTGTATCAACTCTTTGTGATATTGTATGTCTTGAATGACAGGGTGTTCTAGGGGATACATAGATATAATAGGCTAGTTTCTTGCCTTTTAATGTTTGTAAATCTACCAGGGAGTTGAGATTTATTCACATGATATAATTACAGAAAACTCTAGGCCTTTGCCTTCAAGGACCCAAGTGGACTATGACAATGATTTTCAAACTGTTTCAAAGCTCTCGTTGTGTGACATCCCCAAGGCAATATGCAGAGGTCCTCAAACTTTTTAAACAGGGGGCCAGTTCACTGTCCCTCAGACTGTTGGAGGGCTGGACTATAGTTTAAAAAAAAAAAAAAACTATGAACAAATTCCTATGCACACTGCACATATCTTATTTTGAAGTAAAAAAAACAAAATAGGAACAAATACAATCACACTGCCACATGTGGCCCATGGGCCATAGTTTGAGGACCCCTGATCTAAAGGGTGAGAATCAAGGAAGGGATCCACCTGCAGTATTTTATTGGAATAGAGCTCCAGGGCTAATGAGGGTTTGGGGACCACAGGATCCATCTTTTACTGGGAGGCAAAGTCTTTCCTGAACTGTTCATGGACTGTGGATCCAGATTCATGCCCTGTTGCGTGAACCTCTGGGGGCCACCTGACTGTGCCAAGGCCCCCATGTTGCCCTGCCCTTCCACGTGCATTTCTCTCAGTTTTGTGTGTGTCACTGGCACACTCCCCAACCCCCAAATCATACCCTACTGTGATTACAAACTCCTTAGAGGCACATGTTTTTTGAATTAAAGGCTGGATTTCATAGTGCCACCTATAAGTGTTATCAGAACTCAGAGATGAGAAAGATTACCAGCTGTGGTGTCTGGAAAGACTTCCTAAAAAAAAGTCAGACTATATTAGGCCTGTGGGAAACATAATGGTTAGATTCATGAGGAGGAGGAAGGGAGGTCTTTTAGGTATGGAAAGCATTGCTGAGCAGAGGCTCACAGCAGGTTTATAAGTATACCACAGAGCAATAAAGAGCAACAGGAAAGAATCAACAAAGGAGCTTTAAAATGTAGCCATGCCCAGACCCCATGCAGGCCCAATGAATCAGAATCTCTGGAGTGAGTCTGGGCCTCAGGGCTTTTAAAGTTTCCAGGGCTGAGGACAGTCTTTGGGACTGTCAAGTCATGCAGGAGGAGTATAGAGAAAGGCTGGCTTTGAAGAATGGTGACTCCTGCTGGAGCTTCCTCTATTTTTGGCCAGTGGCTTTAGATTTGAACCAGTGCATATTGGGGTGCTTTCACCCTAGGGTGCTTTCTGTGTTTTCAAAGTAAGTTTTTTGGCAAGTTAATCTGGTTCAGATCAAGTCAAGGGAAGGGTTGGGAAAGCTTGGAAAGTCAACCCATAAAGGCCCAAGAAAGAGGCTTTCTCTCAGTTGGCCTGGCAGAAAAGGGATATTGGACAGGAATTAATAGAATGAGGTAGGATAAAAAAAGTGAGGATATGTTTTCAAATTAGGCACAGCAGCAGTGATAGAAATCTCTCTTTGGGACAAATCGTCCCAAAGTCACCTAGGCTAAGGAGTTGGGAACGGCGCTCATCTCTTTAGCTATACTTCCCTCTCCTCCTAGGAGAGGGTATTAGGAGCTCATTCCTTTTATCTACTAAACTATTATTGCATTGTATTTCCTTCATTCCTTCCTTGAGAAACTTTCTGAAAGGGGAATCTACACCAACCTGTTTACTTCCTCACCTCCCATCCTATCTCTCACCTCCTATATTTCTCATCTTCTCTTAATCTCTCTGGATGGTTTCCTGTGGCTTCCCCACTTCCAAAATCCAGTGACGTTTTTCCTAGGGCTCATTCTACTTCACCTCTGGGTACATTTGACTCTCTGTCTCATAGCTTGACACTGTTGGCTTCAGTGTTAGTAAAACTTCCTGGTTTTCCTTCTGACTTGTGTTTTTCCCTCTACCTATCCTGGAGCCATCCATGATCCATTCTTGGGCTTTTTCTTTTCATTTTTTTTCTTTCACAACAACTTTCAACTCTTCCTCAGGCTGTAGATTTTCATTTTCAACAGGCAGCTGGTATCTCCACTTGGTTGTCGTACCTGCACCCCACACCCACTATCAGTGCAATCACTGGTATTTGCAAAGCTCTGTAATGCTTACAAGTGTTTTACCTACAGTGTTTTCCTTGAATATCATCTTCCTACCCTGCTTCTTTCTGCTGCTCTTCTTCTGAATATGGAATCTTGGCTTTTTGATTACTAACTGAAGCCTTAGTTTCCCAATCTTTAAAATGGGGAAAGTCATACCCATATCATAAGGATATTGTGAGTATTAAACAAGAAAATATATATGCAAATGCCTGTCACTCACTGTCTGCTCACTGTGTGACTCACTGTCACACGTCTGCTCACTGTCTGTCACAGCCTGACTTCTTCTCCTTCTTTGAAGGCAGGAACTGTTTTTTTTTTTTTCCTTTCATTTTAACCCCCAAAGGAAATTCTCCTCAAATAATGAAGTGAAAAAATTCCAAACACTAGAAAAAGAAGTTGTCTAAGTGATGATTTGAGTAGATTTTGAGGAAGTGGTAAATTTTAACTTAACTCTGAGCTCATTTTTATTTTTGAGCACCCTAACCAGGGACAGAGGAATCTGCAGGTATTTGGGGTGAGCTGCCAATGGAAGGGCCTGATTTTTGACAAGATTGGCTGAGTGTGATGTACAAAGTTGGTAATATGAATGCCTTTGCCTCTCACAGACTTGCATGTCAAGCTGAGGTTCTACCTTATCAAGGGGCATCAAGTGTCTGTCAGCCTCTAAGTTTGAAGATGTGATGGTGAGATTTTTTACTGTGTAAGCAAGTTGGCTAATTACTTGTCAATTTTGATTTATGAGTTGATTCAGATCTGGGGACTACTAAGCAACCTGATCTATGACTTACTACTTGGATTACTGCTTGCAAATATCTAGGAGGCTGTAAAGTGATAAGATCTTACGGAATGGTCAATAATCAGACAGTCTCCATGACAGGGTTGCAGGCTACTTACTTGTAATATGATGTTCCAGCATAACTGTGAAAAATTACTTGGCCTTGAGACCTGAAACACATTTAGGATTGTTCAGGATCTATGATTATCAGTTGGTCTTTCTTTAATGCATCATTCTTAGCTTACCTTTTCAACTGCCAACAGGTTTGGAATAGTGTCATCAGAACTTTTCGATCTTTGGTCCAGAATTGCAAAATGCCTGAGTGTTTTGTTTGAATTACTTTGGTAACATTGTGAAGGTATTAAATCAAATGTACGGTAAGTGAGGAAGTAATAGGACCAGATTTACATTTTTTTGTTTCACTTGTGGGAAAGATAGTTTTCCAAAATTTGTTTATTATGCTTAATCACATTCTGTGATTGTAGGTAGTATTATAGTTAGAAAGTATTGTTTTCACTATGAGGGTGGATTTTCAATGAAATAGAAATACTTGGCATTGGTGACCAATAGGCTATGGAGATAAGAAAGAAGATACTGTCAGTACAACTACAAACAATTTAAGTTCAGTTTCAGTGATCTTTGTTTTTCCTTACATCAAGAGGTAAAATTTATTATCTTATCTCTTTTGTATGTATGATCTGTGACTTGCATTTACCCATAGAATGTAACTATGGAGCTTAATTGTGCAAGTTGTGCAACTTTGGAGCTTAATTCTTGAGAAGCCTTAAAGCTTTCCCTGTTGCCTTCTTGGAATGGTGCCCCCATCTGTCATGTGAAGAAGCTTACTCTAGTTTACCAGATGATGTGAGGCCACATGGAGCAGAGATGAGCCACTCACCCTGGACCTACCAGCTGAAGACATGTGAATGAGGCTGTCTTGGGCCATCTTAGGTTTTCCACTCCTAGTCAAGCCTTCAGAAAGCTTGCAACTGTGTGAGTGATCTTGGGTTAGACCAGTGGAGGAATTGCCTAAGATATCAGACCAGATTGCTAACCCAAAGAGTCATGAAGAAAAAAAGAAAAATTAAAATTTTTATTTCATTAAAAAAATTGTTTTCTCTTTTGCTTTGTCACCGAGGCTGGAGTATAGTGGCACAACCGTAGCTCACTGCAGCCTTGAACTCCTGGGCTTAGGTGATATTCCTGACTCAGCCTCCCAAGTAGGTAGGACTATAGGTATGTGTCACCACATCAACTATTTTTAAAATTTCTAATAGAGTTGGGATCTCACTATGTTGCCCAGTCTGGTCTGAAACTCCTGGCCTTAAGCAATCCTCCTACCTCATCCTCCCAAAGTGCTAAGATTAAAGCCAGGCATGAGTCACCACAACTGGCTTAATGACTTTTAGGTTGTTATAAGGAACTTCATTTGGGGATTATTTTTAATGTAGCAATAGATAATGAATATAGAGAAAAGAACAGAGAAATCAGGCAAATACTGATACTATTAAATGTTAACTTTTATAACTTTGAGAAATAAGACAAATTAAACACTAATTTGCTAAATCCTGGAAGTGTAGATCAGAAAGGGACTTTAGAGGTACTCTGATTATTTCAGTTCCTGACATTATTTTCATGAATTCATGTCTTGCCATGAGATTGGATGCTCTTTGCCTATGAGATTGGATGCTCTTTGATAGCAGAGGACAGGTTTTATACTTATTGGTATCCTCCCAGAAAGCTCAGAACTTAGTCCTTACTTAGTCCTCAGTAAATCTTTGTTGCTCGCTGGGTTATATGGGAAATGAAGGGCCTAGGGCCATGAGTTTCCAAGGAGGTATGACCCAGGATGTATCAGCAGCTGTAGCTTTGCTTACAGTTTAGCTTTTATAGGCATCTTATATAATTCTATAATGATGTGTTTTGGAGATGTTGAGTTTAGTTGCCAAGAATGGCATAATTTTGTACATTTGTAGGTTAGTGCCCAGGAAGTCCAAGAGGGTAATGTTTCATCTTTGAGGCCACAGTTTATGTACCTTTTTTTCGCTTGTAATAGCAGCCTGGCTGATGCCTTAGTTCAAGCAAATGAACTTAGACATTTCTGTCATTTTTACCTTTAAAGGACATTGAATTGTAATTCAGAATTCTGGTCAGTGAGAACCTAGAATCCTAGGCTTTTGGTACTTTCTATTAGAGGGAAAATATGACAGTCATTGGCCTGGGGGTGGGTTAAGAGCAACTATTCTTAGAACTGTATCAGCAAGATGGCAAAATAGGAGGTTCAAGCTCTCATCTTGCCCCTAAAGAAACACTGATTTTAGCAACTACCCATGGGTGAGAATATCCTTGTGGGACTCATGGAGTCTACTTGAGGTTCTAGCACCCTGATGGAACAAAAAACTGGAGAGTGGACACATTGAAGAGGATAAAATGAACAGTTCTACTCTATCTGAGCAACTCCTCCCATAAGGTGGCATAGCTCAGTGTTAAGAGAAGTCTTTCAACCTGTGATTTCTCCCTTGGGAAAGTGAGAGAAAAGTGAGTGCCAGGTTTTTTCAGAGTTGAGCTGTGTGGTGCTCAGGAGGCCTACTTTTGTCTAATCTGACCCATAACACTTCACTGAGAAGATTAACATGGCTGAATTGTGTGGGGAAGGAGAGGAAGTGCACAGTAACTAGTGTGTAATTCTTAACACCCAGACATGGGTCTTGTTAACTGGCTTGTGGAAGCCACCAAGAGGTCTGCCCTTAAGTGCCACAGGAAAATCACTTAAAGAACTCCTTTTCAACCAGCCAACATACCCCCCAGCAAGTGCAGGACATAGCAACTGGCTTGACTCTGCTTGTTTGGGAGAAGACATGCAACATTGAGAGACTTCAGGGCACTGCCTTAGGGAAAAATAAACCAGAGGCTGTCAGCATCAAGCCTGGATTTGTGGAATCAAGAGAATGCACATAATTCTAAGTCTTCCTTTCAAAGAAACAAGATGAATGGAGGCACAACTATAGACAAGGTCTGAGAGACCTCATAATCTCTAACCAGGCTCACCAGTTAAGGTCTTTCTCTTCTGAAG
Source organism: Loris lydekkerianus (assembly GCA_963574355.1). Lineage (NCBI taxonomy): Eukaryota > Metazoa > Chordata > Mammalia > Primates > Lorisidae > Loris > Loris lydekkerianus. The sequence continues at coordinate 15,106 of CAUYPK010062937.1, forward strand.
CCAGTCAGTAAAGACTGGAGGTCAAGACTGCTTCTTCAAATAAGAAGAGAGAAAACATAAAGAATCAAGGAAATGGGGCAATGAAAGGAATAAAATTAAGGTCTAGGGGCTGATCCCAAAGAAATGGATAGCTAAAAATTAGGTGACAAAGAATTTAAAATGATCATATTAAAAAATCTCAGTTGAACTACAAGACACACAGACAACTAAATAAAATCAAGAAAATGATACATGAACAAATCAGAAGTTCAACAAAGAGATAGAAATTATAAAAAAGAACCAAATAGAAATTCTGGAGTAGCACACTACAGTATCTCAACTAGGAGTTCAATAGAGAGTTTCAACAGAAGACCGAATCAAGAAGAACCAGTGAACTCTAAAATAGATCATTTGAAATTATCCAGTCAGAGAAACCAAAGAAAAAAGAGTGAAAAAGGAGTGAGGAAATGTTGGAGACTTACGGACCATGATCAACTGAACCAATCTATGCTGTATTGGTGTACCAGAAAAGGTAGAGAAAGAGAAGGGGGTTGAACACTTATTTAAATAAATCATGACAAAAATCTTCCCAAATCTGAGAGGAAAATAAACATCAAGATCCATTAGGCCTAAAGAACTTGAAATAGGTTGAGCATAAAGATGTCTTCCCTGAGACACATTATAATAACATTGTTAAGAGTCAAAGACAAAGAGAGAATCTTGAAAACAGCCCAAGAAAAGCAATTCTTTACATACAAACCATATATCTGATAAGGGGTACTATTCAAAATATACAAGGATTTCATACAACTGAGTACTAAAAAACTCCAAAACTATAAAACAAAACCAAAAAAATGGACCCCTATCCTCCCGAAACCCCAAACAATCTGATTAAAAAATGGGCAAAGAATCTGAATAGACTTTCCCCAAAGAAGACAAAAGGCTGATTGATAGGTTTAGGACAATGTGCTCATCATCACTAATCATCAGGGAAATGCAAATCACAACCACATGAGATATCACCCTACATGTTAGGATTGCTGTTATTAAAAAAAATACCCCAAGAGGTATGTATTTGAAGGAAGTGATATCAAATTCTAGAAAAGATTTTTGCCCTTCTATGCTTATACAGCATTATTCATCATAATCAAGACCTGGAAGCAACCTAAATGTCTATTACCAGGGGGATAGATGAAGAAACTGTAGTATGTATGTACAATGGAATATTATTTAACCTTATGAAAGAAGAAAATGTCATCATTTCCATCATGGATGGACCTGGAGAGTATTATGTTCAGTGAGATAAACCAAATACAGAAAGACAAATACTATATGACCACACTATATGTAGGATCCATATGTCGTCAGAGGCTGGGCTGGGTGGAAGATGATGGTTAAAGGGTACAAGATAAATAAGTTCTGCTTATGCTGTATCTACTATATGCAATAGTGCTTATAGCTAATGATACTATAGTATATTCTTAAAATTTGCTGAAAGGGTAGATCTCTTATGTTAAGTGTTCCTACAAAAACAAACAAACAAACAAAAAAACACAAAAAAAATCTTCTCAAATCCAATAATAATAATAATAATAATAATAATGGAAGTTGGAGGAAATTTTGAGAGGTGATAAATATATTTATAGCCTTGATGGTTTCATGGGAATAACTTATCTCTAAACTCATCAAGATGTATACATAAAATATGTATATGTACTGCTTTTTATATCCATCACACCTCAATAAAGTCATATAAAAAGTAAAATAAAATAACAAAAAAGAATGCAACTGTTCTTCACATACTCTTGTGAAGTGTTTTTAACTTTCCTAACAACTTTCCCAAAATTTGATCTTCACTGCAGAGCTAGTGAGAAGAAGGAATCACCTAAATTTTCTTTTTTTTCCTCTAACTTTTCAAAACAAGAAAACAGAAGCAAGTGTCAGTTGGGATTAATCCCCAAACCTTTTCCCCATCAGTTCAAGTTTCCTTCCTCTCCAACAGGCCATGTTAATGACCTTTAGAAGGTGGCCTAGGATCCTGTCATTCTATGATGTGCCTGGACAATTGTGTATACCTATTTTGTGTATTAATGTGTACCTGTGGTAGACATGAGATGCACTGTCCAAATGTCCAGATCTTTCTTTGAGAAAGGCCAACAAATAGCCTTCAGCACTCAATAACTTCAGGGTCAACCTTACCTGCTGAGACTTGCCTCACCCAAGGTCAAACGCATTGTAGGACAACCTATATCAGATAACTGAGCGAGGTTGGTTGTAAAAGTCCAGCCCTTTTGGCATAACTTGGGAATGTTCTGCTAGGTTGGCAGAGGCTTTGTCAGGCCCAATTTACCACTTGCCTTTCCCCTGTGCCTGATGCTATGTCGGACCCTCCCTTCCACAGGTGTGGATGCCTAGTAAATATCCTCACCTCACACTGTCCCAGCATCTGCTTCTGGAGAATCCCACCTGTGTTAGTCCCCCTCTATTCCCTCACATTTGAAAGAGAATACTGTCAGGGTTTATGGAGACAAGACACAGTCCATGACATATTTTGATTGGCTAGTACAATGTTTACAAAAATTAGTCATATTATCATATTATGCATAATATCTCATAAGAAATGAGATATTATGCATAAAAATCTGAATTTCTAACTTATATTTAAAAAAATTAGGTTAGGTGATCTGGTGACACTGGACCTCTATTTTTGTGCAAGGGACTATTGTTGGGATTGAAGAGTCCTCCAGTTTGTCCAAGTCCCCAGAACTTTCTTTTCTTTTCTTTTTTTACAGGTTACACTGATTGCATTTGTTAGGTAAAGTCCCTCTTACAATCGTGTCTTGTCCCCAAAAGGTGTGGCACACACCAAGGCCCCACCCCCTCCCTCCGTCCCTCTCTCTGCTTGTCCTTTTCCCACCCTTCCTCCTTCTTTCTCTTTCTGCTCTCCCCTTCCCCCCCC
>CAUYPK010062938.1:0-18450 GCA_963574355.1 Loris lydekkerianus
GTGAAGAATAATAGTTAGATTCTTGGTTAATGGGCCAGTGATATTGGACCTCGACCTGATTTAACTGCCTCTAACCTTTTTTTTTGGGATACAGGGCCCAAAGGTGAAGGGTAAATAAGGGTAGCAGGGGAAGAAGGTAGGGTGAAAAACAATGTAGGCCCGTCCACAGGGGATCACTCCCAGATAAAAGGCACATTATATCCAGAGTGAGTATAATTACACAAAACTTTTATAATCTAGAATAACATGACAACTAATAAATAAGACTAAAACTTCTAGGTAGGTTATTTTGTATTTTAAAAAAAGATTAATACTTGAGAGACTTTTAACATAATTCTTTCAGAATTTGATAGATCACAAAAGCAAATATAAATAATTTTAGCAGATTTGACTATTACCCTCAAAATCTAGAGTGGGTGCACATTGAATATTTGTGAATATGCACAGATACATATCATTGATTTAAAAAGGTAATATAGATTAAATGCCCATGAAACAGTTAAAAACACTGAATGTATATTTTAGGCCTCAAGGAAGTTTCAATAAATATTCAAGAGTAGACATAATTGTCTTTATTTGCCAAAATCCATTTAAACTTGAAATTTATAATGACAAAAAATGCTAACCTAACAGAAATGAAGCATTCTTCAAAATAATTTTGGGATCAATGAGGATATCAAATGTGAAATTAGACCTTAAGGTTGATAAAAGACAAACTCTATAATAGGAAAGGTTATGTAAGTGGAGAAATCATACTTGGTAGCAAATTTCTAACCTATGCTTTTATTAAAGTGATCTCAAAACAAATGAGTTCAGGCTTAGAAACTAGTCTTAACTAACTTTTCCTTGGAAATGGTTCTGATTCTTACAGCTAAATATAAGCCTGTGTTAACACATTGTTCCATTTTTAGAAAAGAAAAAAATACAGCTTTTTACACTTTAAAGGAAATAAATTGGCTTGAGATGATTTTTTGTCAGTTAGTATGTTTCCAGAGTGTGTGTGTGTTTTGTTTTTGTAGAAAAGACTTGAGTAAATTTTAACATTGATTTTTTTAACTTCAAAATCAACTTTTAATAATTTAGACAGAGATGAATATACCCAGCAGTAGCCAGTGGTTGAAACAGAAAATTAAATGGAAAAGTTTTCTTTGTCCTTTTTAATATCGAAAGTGCTTACAAGACTGTTTTTCTTCAGCCTATTAATAAAAACTTTAACTGTAATATACAAAGCTCATGCAAGACAGAAAACCAAGCAAATTTGTAGCATCAGAGAAAATAGGCTGAAGGAAAGCATGCATGCCAAACCTCGGAGAGCAAACCTAGTGAGAGCAAGCTGCCTCCATTCTTTGAAAATGTGAAAGGTGATTTAAGGAAAGCTTTGCAAGAAAAGTGGAGTGAGAATTTGAAATACAGCTACAGAAAAGTAGTTTAGTACAACTACAAAAGAGGGTTTTAAAAAGTATTTTATATGCCAACCTTTTTCTGAGCTTAAAGCAAGGTCTGCAAAGTCATACTTGCTTACTGCATAGCACATGAGATGAGTGTATACATAGTCTGTGTGAATCCTGCACTTCTTTTAGGATCCCTCTTTTGAACTTCTGGTCTGAGTTGTATTCCTTTTGTGCCAAGACACCCTTTACATTCTTCATAGTGTTTAATGCACAATATTAAAGTTATCTCTTTTTATCTTTCCTACTAGCCTAGATACCCTTGAAGTCAATGTTGCCATTTTTATATCATCAACAATTCATTGCTGTTCATTTGGTGCCATAATTAACAGCACTAAGTAATATGATGAACACTGGTATTTTGAATCAATTATCTTGCTGAGATTGATTTATTATAGAAAGGAGTTACTTGTTTAATTAGTATAAAGTAGTCGTTAGGCTGTAAGGCAACAGGCTTTCCAGAAATGCGCTGTTTTTATGCTCATCAATGAGATTTGAAAATTCCTGCATCACCACATCTTCTCCAACGTTGGACATTATCATATTAAAATCTTTGTTAATTTTATTAATAGAAACACTCTACTTTAGTGGGCTTTCTTTTCATTACAGAGCGATTAGACTTAACTTTAAAAAGTTTATTAACTCATCAATGGTGCGTGTCTTCTGTCCTTCATTTTATTGAGACATAACTCCGATAAAGTTATTAACATTGTGCCCATTTTATATGGTCCTGTTTTAGGCATTTGTTTGCTTTTCAGTTTTCCTTAGTATCTATTTTGATAAGCAAGTTTTGCGTATTTATACTCATTGGTCCCTTGTCATCTCCTTTGCCTGGTAAGTCCTTTCCTGTCAAGAGCCTAGATTTTTTACGTTTATTTTTTTGTGTATGTGGCTTTGTATGGTTTATCTCATCCAGGTATAAAAGGAGTTCATTGTGTCTATTGGATTTGCTATAATTATGCATGTGGATTTGGAAAGAACTGACATAAGCTTTCCATCTAGAAACATATGGTATGTCTCTCCAATTTTTGAGCCTTCTTTAAATCTCTCAGTAAAGATTTGTTTTCTTTATATAGAATCTTTGAGGCTTTTTTTTTTTTTTAATTTTCGTTTGTGATTTCTTTTGCCAGTGGATTTTTCTATTACATTAGACAATTATTTTTACTATGTGGGAAAGCTCTTGGTTTGGGGAGGAAATGAGCTATAGCCCTTGATTTTACCAGTAGCTACTCATTCTCCAGTAGCTGCTTTGTTAATTCTGGTTTTCTTGACAGAAAGTTACATCTAAATGTAAAGTTGCATTATTTTGTTCTGGCTTTTAATGGGACTCATTAATTTTCACTCATTATTAGAAAGCTATATGTTTTGAGAGTTACCTTAATATTTATTTATTATCCTCAATATTGATTTATTTGCTTTAAAAAAAAAAAAAAAGTAACAGGGTAGTACCTGTGGCTCAATGGAGTGGGGCGCTGGCCCCGTATGCCAGAGGAGGTGGTTCAAACCCAGCCCCGGCCAAAAACTGCAAAAAAAAAGGGAACAGATACTGAATTTGAGCAATAACTTTTGGGCATGTATTAAGATCAGTTTATGATTTTAAAAAGTTTAGCTTATCGAAGTAATGTATTAATCAAATATTTACTTTAACCCACTATTCTTAAGGAAATACAACCTAGTCTTAGTGAGTAATTAATGTGATTGATTCACTTTTTTTTCTCTTAAATATTTAGTATAAGAACAATTTTCTGGAGTTTTCACACCCCACATTCTGCCTGTGTTCTTTATTCCCATCTTAGAGGTTTTACTTTGTCATTCTAACTTAATTCTAAACCTTCCTCCATATCAGTTGGAAACCAGTCCTGCCACTAAGTAAATGGAAATCTCCGCCCCTACCCATCTCCTCACTATGTCTCACCGTCTTCACCTGGGTTTTTGGAATGGCTTTGCATAGTACTTTTCCTTCTTGTCTCTCTTCCATTTTCTGTCAGACTTATTTTTCTCTCTAAACACAAAGCAGATGATGCCAGTTCAGTTTTTAAAGTTGAGCAGTGATGTGCCATCACCTTTGCTGTGAAGGTGAAACTCTTTCACCGAGTCATTTCCTGGACTGTCCTCAGGCTCCATAGCTTCCCTTGTTTTAGCCTTGTGACATCACTTGATTTACGGAGAGATGACACGGGGCTCCCGTGGTGCAGGATGATCTGCTGCCTTGTTTGCTTGGCCGAGACAGCTTCCAATTTGGCTTGGAATCCACTTCATCCTGGACATGTTTTTATAACATCTTGGCCATTCACGCTGATTTTAGGTGTCGTCCCATTCTATTTTTCTTACTGCCCAGCATTTTAATTGCTTTTTTGCCTCTTTCTCCATTGGGAGCTCCTCGAGAGCCAGGGTTGTGTGCTTTCTTTATCTTATTCACTGTGCCTCCTAAATAACAGAGATTCAATACGTATTTATTGGGTGGGTGCATAGACTGCCCACAGCCTACGTTATAGTGTGTAGTGTCTGTAGCCTGGTCTTGTCTTCTCCTCACAGCTACTATCCTGTTTTTTCTAAAAGATAAATCTAATCCTTTTACAACAGCATTGCAAATCCTTTAATGACTCACAACACCTACATAATAAAGTACCTAAGCAGCCTATCTCCAGACGTGAACAGCCCAAGGCTGTGTGTGGCTCTCAGCTCCTACAGCAGATTGGGGTCCCCTGGACAGCTTTAGAAATTCCAGGATCATCTAGGCCCTGCCCTAGACCAATTAAATCATTCCCCAAGTGGAGCTCAGCATGGGCATTTTCAAAAACCTCCTTGATTCTAGTGTGCAGCAAGATTAAACTCGCCATGTCTGCAGGTTCAGAATTTCCTTCAGCTTCCAGTCACTCAGTGTATCTGGAAATGCCTGAATAAAGGCTGATGGACCACTGAGGGTGCTGCCTATCTTCCTGCTGACCTGCACTTCATACTCTGAGGTCCACTCCTTCAGGCACGAGAACCTGCCGAGTGCGCCGTGTCAGCTCGTGCTACAGCTGCTGGTTCTTCTGCCACGTGATGGGATGGTTGCTCCTCAGGCCTGCCCAGTGGTGCCCCGTGCATGCTGTGGGCACTCTTAGATCCGCAGTGGCCAGAAGCCAGGTCATGTTCTTTGGAGAGTTTTAGAACTACTTGATCTCTGTGTTGCTCTTTCCAAGCTATTTGGGGCATTAGGTTGAAGAGGGAGTAAAGTCTTTCTTGTTTTTTTGTGTTTATTCTATTAAATGACCATCAGATGAAACAAAAGTACCTTATTCTCCAGTAGGTACTGAACTCAGGGGGAGTGAGCCTGGGAGTCTGAGAGGCTCAGACTTGGAGTTTGTGAAAATGTGACTGTTGTGAGCTGCAGAGGATACTGTGTTCTGTGTAGATTCCTCTCTGAGGAAGTCGCTTGGTCACTGAATAAGGTGGAAGATGGTTCTTCTGACTCTTTTAAAGTGATGGTTTGTTTCGTAAGTGCTGGGTTTTGTTTAGGTTTTAATCTAGGAGCTCCTCTTGATCCCTCCTATTTTCTGTACCTTTCACTAGACACGTAATAGTGTTGTGTTCTTTTCCCGCTTATTTCATGGGGGTGGGGAGGTGATAATGGGGATAGGAAAGAGGGAAAAGAAATGAACATTTATTTATGTGGCTGGCACTATGCAACATTCTTATTAATTAATTAAGAATTAATTTATTTACCTACCTACTTTTGAAGACAAAGTCTTACTTTGTTGTCCTCAGTAGAGTGCTATGGCATCACAGCTCACAGTAACCTCCAGTTGTTGGGCTGAAGCAGTCCTCCTGCCCCAGCCTCCCAAGTAAATGGGACTACAAGTGTCTGCCATAACACCTGGCTAATTTTTCTGTTTTTAGTAGAAACGGGGTCTCACTCTTGCTTAGGGTGATCTCAAACTCCCAGGCTCAAGCAATCCAGCTGCCTCAGCCTCCCAGAGTGCTAGGATTCCAGGCGTGAGCTACCAGGCCCTGCTCGCATTCACATTAATTGTGATTCAAAGTGTCCTGAGGGTTAAAAGTTCTTCAGACAGACCTGCTTCTAGCTTGTGTTCCTTTAATTATAGCAGATGTTGTTGGACACCTTTCTGTCTCAGTTTCCATATTCTGTTCCCTGTGCAGCCTCCAGTGAATCATTGTCTAAAGTTCTGCAGTTAATAGTTGGCCAGTTCAAATTCATGTCAGAGTCATCCTAAAGCCCAGGTCCTTTGTGTTACCCATATTGCCTCTGAAAAAGAGATGAAGGTGTTTAAACTACTAAAGTATTTGGAAGTCTATAATTAAGACATTTTTAGTTTTTATGTGATCTGGGGGACCGTGGAGGATATTTACTTTTGTTTGACGATGAATGGCGTTTCAAAAAAATGTTCAGTGTGTAGTATGATTTAGGAGGGAGGGGCTTTCATAAGATGAAGAATTGGGGATGTGAGGTGATGTGTTTCAAATGAACAAGAGGAGGTAGAGTTAAAGAATAGCAGAGATTCTGTGGCCAGAATGCCTCAGTGAATCCTTTCTGAGGACTGTGCCAGGATGAGCTGTGGGTCCAAGTGTGCCCTTTCCAAAGTATAGAAAGTTCCGGCCTCTTACGAATTTGGGGTGAACAGAGAGAAGGAGATATGGACTCTTTAACTTTTAGTTATGAATTTTAAAACCATGTGTTGACAGAAAAATAAGAACTAAGTGTTCTCTTATCCAGTATGTGTAAAACTAAGCTGTGTTGTCTCGCGGGCAGAAAGTTACCTTAGTTATAGTTGTCTCACTCAGTTACTCCCTTGAGTCCCTAAAACTCTGGAGAGATGTGTCTCACATTAAGTGTAGACCCAATTTGACAGTGTGGTTTGAATGGCGTCCTGCTGTGATTTAGACCCCCAGACTATGCCCCCTGTGACTTCTTTTTGATAGTGGCACTCAGCAGCAGGTGCTGTTTCAGATGTCGTCTCCATTTGCCACCACCAACTCTGCTTTGCCATTTGGTTGTCATTCCTCATTTGGGTTTTCTTCTCAGAATAAACACGTATCTTCTCTGCTTGCTTGTGACTTTATGTACTACGTGGGATCTCTGAGCTATTCAGAGCTGAAATACAGGACAATAAAAGGGAAAATATTTCCTTATAAGCCTATACCTATGGCTTCCAGAGGAATTATTACTTACATAATTATCTGAAATATGATTTTTTTCACATCTAAGAGGAAATTTTAAAAATAGCATTCATTTTATTTCTGTAAAATTGAAAACAACGTTGTGTCCTTTTTTGTAGGCATTTTGTTTTCAGCTTTAAAAATATCCGAATACTAGTCTGATACTGTTTTAAATATTGCTACTGAATGATCAGTGGGTAAAGTGGCATAGCATTTCTAAAGCCTTCGGGTTCCTCTTTTCTTGGACCTTAAGATTAAGCAATCATCTATCAGCTTCCTATATTTGGTTTTAGAAATATTTTAAATCCGTTTTGGAACAAAGAGGAAATATTTTTTGTAATCCTTACTTTTCTAACTGGATGATTTTGCTTAGATTTTATATATGGCTTTGTTGTATATTTCTGACATGGCTAACTTAAATCTCTATATTATCTTCATCTTTGCTACTGTAGCATTTAGAGCAGTGAAGAAGAAATGAAGGTCGTTGCCCTGGATCTGGGCTTTCCAAGATCAACTGTTTTTCTCTGACTAATACATGCCAGGTGTTTATCTCCCTCAGCCAAGTCAGCAATTAAAGGAACTTGAAGGTTTCTGCTTTAAACCCTACTTTATTAAGGAAGAGGTTTAGCTTTAATTACCACATTTCCCTTTGTTATTTTGTGATTGGCAACAGGCTGCAAACTGCAATAGAAGCTGCACATAAGGCCAGATACTCGTTTTAGCCACCTGTATTTTTCTAGAACTGTGAACAAAACGGAATGCAAGCTTATTGTCTCCCCAGTGAAATAACAGATGAGAGGCAGCAGGTCAGTCACAGGAAGGAACCCAGAGTTCTAGAAACTGAATTTTTCAGTGGAGCAATTATCTAAGTTCTAGGAAATGATTTCTTTATTCTAACTGCAATCTAATGAATAGACTTAAAATTTGAAAGCTGTTCACATTAGTGATACCTTCCACTATCATATTTTACTAAAGGTGCTTGGGATTATATTATTTGGAGTATCAATAAATGGCTAATTTACAGTTACTAAAACCATTTACACACTGCCTAGGAGAAGGTCACAGGGAATAAGAGAAGGGCACAAGAGTGTGTGCCAGCTGCACAGAATTAGGCTTTGTGGGTGTCCCTGAGTGCTTTTGAATGCCTCTCTCAACTATTGACTTTTCCTTTTAGAAATAATCATACAGTAATCTCTCTCCAACTGAGAAGCTTAACTTTCCTGGAAAAAAAAAAAAACAAAACAAACAAAAAAAAAACAACCCATGTTTGGCACAGCCGTGGTCTCTGAGGAAATAAGGGGTTAGGTAGCACAATATTTCAAAGCCTAGACTTTGGAATCAAACAGACCTGGGTTTTGAATCCCAGCTCCAATGTTTATCTGCACGGGAAGTTTCCTTAAGTTCCGAGTCCATGTTTTCTCACTTTTAAAAGGGCAGGCGATGGCTCACACGTGTAATCCTAGCACTCTGGGAGGCTGATGTGGGTGGATTACCTGAGTTTATGAGTTTGAGACCAGCCTGAGCAACAGTGAGACCCCCCCTCTACTAAAAATAGAAAAACTGAGGCAAGAGTTGGAGAGTGCTGTGAGCTTTGACACTATGGCATTCTTACCCAGGATGACAGCTTGAGACTCTGTCTCATAAAATAAAATAAATAAATAAATAAATAAATAAATAAAATGAGAGTAATAACATCAGCCTCACAGAGTTGTAAGGATTAGATGGAAAAAAGGGTTTTCAGTATAGTATCTGAAACTAGGAAGCATTCAATAAATGAAGATCCTTTAGCTATTGAGGGGATTAAAAAATCACAAGGACGTTAACTATTTAAAAAGTAATGAAATAAAAATTCTGAAAGTATCTGCTTCAGAAGAGTGTACATTGAAACCTACTTCGGAAAGCAGCTTTCTCCTGAATCCATTTTTAAATTGTTCTAGGGAATAATGACTTTTAAAATTTAAGTAGTTCCTAAATGCTAGACTGTTTAAAATATTTGTCTTGGTTCTTTATATTTATTAGTTAATTTCATTCTTACATCAGTCCTGCGAAGTAGAAACTGTTGTTATTCCCACTTCATATATAGGAAGCAGAACTTTAGAGAATGTGAGGATATGAGTTACTTTCCCAGTAAAGGCTGTGAGCAAATTCTAGAGCTGGGTTTAACATCAGTTCTTCTACAGGGCTTGAATTTTTACCTGCCACTCCTCTTCCTCTCAGCTAGGATGTCATGGTCTCCAGGCATGCATTTTTCCATATCTCTGCATAAAGTATTTTTATTCAGCTTTTAAAATAGCCCTTATTTGTTTGAGATTTATTGTCTTTTATATTGGTATAAACCCTCACTAACACCTTTCCCCAGGTGTCAGCAAGATGGCTTTTCAAAATTGTATTGGCGTTAAAGGGCATATTTTCCTGTAGAAGAATCTGTCCTTATAAAAATGGTGAAAGGAATGACGGTTCTTTTCATTTTTCTGCCCCAGGGTCCAACAACATGGTCTTTAAGGCTGGGTAACAGCAATTATTAGGTTTGGTTGAGGGTGGTAAACTAGAATATTGGCAACATGATCAGAGGTGTAGAAATATTCTTAAATTGATATAAAATATTTCTGAATTATTTTCCTGGCTAACAGTCACTTTATTGTTTTTGCATGACCTTGGTTCAAAAATTCAGAAATCTTCTACATATTATCTGCTATAGTTCAATTGTGGTTTTCCTTCTCCAAACCTCATGTTGAACTTTGATTACATTTGGTAGCATTGAGAGAGAGGGCTAGTGGGTGGATTTGGTTGTGGGGTCAGCTCCCTTGTGAATGTATTAATGCCATTTCCTTGGTGTAAGTTTTTACTCTCATTGGACTGCATTAATTAGCACGAGAGCTGCTTGCTCCACCTTGTGTTTGGTCTCTGCACACACTCAACCCGCCTTGCGTTTTCTGCCATGAATTAAAGCATCATGAGACCCTCCCCAGATAGGCTGCCGGAAGATAGACTTTCCAACCTCCAGAATTATGAACCAAATATAATTTTCTTTATGTGTTTCCTAATCTCAGGTATTCTGTGATAGCAACACAAATCAGACCAAGACATTATCTATTTACCTTCATAAGAGACAGAGGAATTTAAGTGAAAAATCAAACAAACCTGGGATTTGTATACTAGCTCCACAGCCAGCAGCTGTGTGACCTTAGAACTATCACCTGACAAGTATGTCTCATCAACTGTAAAATAGAGATAAAAAAATTCACCATATAGGTTGGCATCTGTGGTTCAAGGAATAGGGCCCTGGCCCAATATACTGGAGGTGGAGGGTTCAAACTTGGCCCTGGCCAAAAAAGTTCACCATATAGGTTTGTATTTGAAGGTTAAGTGAATCTGCGTTTCAGTTAGCATAATGCATGTACACACCAGGCTCTCTATTATTGCTAGCTACTACTTCAACTACTAGAATTGTTAGAGTTATTATGTATGTTCCTCTGTACCCAGGAGATACTGTGTCCCTAATGAACGGAGCTTGCTCCAGTTGAAGAAATACTGTAGACAGCTTTATTTTAAATAGACATTGTAGCATTATTACTGGAGCAGGTGCTATGGGAAGATCTATATCCCAGATGCAGCTGATGACATGCTCGTCCAGACATGGAGTCTGGGGGCTTGCGACATGAGTTCCTAGGTGCCTCTGCCATTTCTCAGTGACTGACTGAAGTGTCATTCATCCAGGTACTCATCAAGCATTTGTTTAGATTTCGACCATGTTCTGGTCATGGTTCTAGATGATGACTGTCTACCTTTAGCTTCCAGAATGGATTTATTAATGTATCATATTTTCATACAGCCCAGCAGTAGGCAGTATAAGCTTACCAGAATTCTCCATGACCATTGTAATAAATCATCTTCAAGTAGGAGGAAATATATATGTAATTATATGTGCTTTCAAATGGGATTTTTTAAATCCTTGAGTTAGGGCTTTTGAGACTCTACTTAATGGAATTGTAACTTGAGCCCTGACTTTCTCTGGAGTATACAACCATGAGCCTTCTAAATCTTGATCTGGCCAATACACTGTTTTGTAGTTCCCGAACTCTGTTACATGTTAGAACATGTACAGTACAATTGTATAATCCATCAAAGTGTCAGATGAGCCCCTTTGTTTGTAATGAATTTATAAGAGACAAATCAGGGAGTAACTCTGTATCTCAGGAGGAGCAGTGTAATTGTACGAAGCTGAGTTGTGGTGGGAGGTGCATTCATTCCTTCAGTAATAACCATTGTTAATTTGTGCCAGGCATAATGAACTAAGATGGATAAGAACTCTTTATACTCAAACATTTTGGATGTTTGTGACATAGTCCTTTTTGAATATGGACATGCTCATATTACTGGTGTCCCTATATATATCAATTTGTATAACGTTATACAATTATATACAAATTGTATAACATTGCTCCTAAATTTTCTATATATAGTAGAACCTCCCTACACTGACCACTTTGTTAAACTGACCTAATTCTCATGGACCACACATGCACCACATGTACAGATGAGTACAAAAGATGTAGTTCCTTATGTTGACCAGTTTGTTACAGTCCCTGGGTGATTGACTTACGGAGGTTCTACTGTGATGTTCATATACTGCTATAGCTGAGTTTGTCAACTTTAACCATTACCTGCAGATTTCCAGTCATCTTGCATTAGTATCTAGCACTCTCATCCCACTAGCCCCTTTGCTATTTTTTTCTCTTTACTTCCATAGTGTTGTATTAATTTTTTTACTCAGATCACTATTCATTATTTATATTATACATATCCAAATATTATTGGCAACTAAGAGTCATTGTGCTATAAGATTTTTCTTTCCTTTTGTTTTTCTAAAGCAAATGATGACTTGTATGTGAGCTTAATTTTCTCTATCAGTTGCTAATTTTTCCATCATATCCGAATGCCTCTCAATACAGCCCTCCAAAAATTTGGTCACATTCAGGAACATATCTTTTCTAATTTTTATTTTATTTTTTAAGAGTCAAAATCTCTGTTTCCCAAGCTGAAGTGCAGTGTTGCAATCATAGTTCATTGCAATCTCAAACTCCTGGCCTCAAGCCATCTTCCTGCCTCAGCCTCCTGAGTATCTGGGGTTATAGGCATGAACCACAGCTCTTGGCTGAACCAACCTTCCTTCCCTTCCTCCCTTCTTCCCTCCTACCCTACTTTCCTCCTTTCCTCTCTCCATGCCTCCTTCCCTTCCTTTTTTTCTTTTCTGTGGTTCTGTATTTTCCGAGATCTCTATCTACTATCTGGGCTATTTGCTTTGTGGGTCACCTTTCAGGGTGTCCAACTTGCAGCCCTGCTGATTTGTTGAGACCTGGTTTGCTAATTTATGGTATTGGATATCCTAAAAAATATGCACAGACTTTTCTCTTTTTTTGCTCATCAGTTTTTGATAGTATTTGTGTATTTAATATGTGGCCCAAGGCAACTCATTATTCCAGTTTGCAGCAGAGAATTAAAAAGGTTGGACACCCCTCTTAGATGTTTCTGAATTTTCCTTTGTTCTTGTTTGGGGTATTCCTTTTGTCTTTTCAATGAGTCGTTTTTCCTGTTACTGAATTCCTCCTATCTTTCTCTTTCTTGGTCTTTCCCTTGTTTTGATGGCCCACATTCTTTGATAGCTCCATAACATTGAAGGCAATGAACTACAGCCGAGTGTGCACCATGATGACAGCCTTCATCAAACCTTCCATGAGAGACACACTGCTGTCATCTGGACTGGGGGACATTATTTATCAAACTTGCCATGAGAGACACACTGCTGTCATCTGGACTGGGGACCTCTGTGGCTGGTGCTTCTTCAGCATCCTTAAGATCCTCACCAACATCTTGAGAATTCCCTATTCCTCTGTCCTTAGTTGAAGGTTTTGTTTTCTATAACCTTATCCTTCTCTTTCTTGGAAGAGTATCTCATTTTGATGAAATACTTTCTCTCACAGCATCCCGAGAGACAGAGCATGGAGAAATATTTTTAAAGTTCTTGATTTTGAAACATGTCTTTTTTTTTTTTTCTCTCACATACTCAACTGATAGTTTAAAAACCAGGTAATAATTTTAACTAAAAGTCTGTTTCCTTCCCTTTTGAAGCCTTTGCCCTGTTGCCTTAGTTTCTGGTGAGGTGACTGAAGCCATTCTAATTCTCATCTTCTAATTTCAATGATGTGCTTTGATTCATGTTAATTTCCATCCTTTGCCCTAGGAACCCAGCCTTCTGAATTCATGTGTTTTCCTTCTGGGAGATTTTCTTGAATTGTTTGTTGATGATTTGCTTTTCAGTTCTCTCTGCTCTTTCTGGAATTCCACTGAGCTGTTGGACTTCTTTACTCATTCACTGATTTATGTTTTTACTTTTATTTTCTAAATCCTTCTTTTCCCACTACCTTTGGGAGATTTCTTGAACTTTGTTTTCCAACCCCTCTGTTGAGTACTTCATTTCTTTTGTTGTATTTAAAATTTTTAATTCCTTGTTGTTAACTCTGAATATTTTTCCATGGCTTCATATTCCTGTTTCATGTTGTACCTTTATTTTTCATGTAAGTAGTTAGGGTAGGGTGATGGTTGTTATTTTTGACCTTTTTCTGTCTGTTCTTCTAAGTTACCTTTTACTATTTGTTTTGATTTTTTTAGTTTTTGTATTAAAATCTTCTCTTACCTCAAGAGTTAAGGTTATTCAAAAACTATTTGTAAGCTCTCAGCATATAGGTGAAACTTATTAATTTGTGATCTGGCTTAATTATTTTGGAGGAATCCTGGCCATCAGTTATATTTATATATGTATGTATTTATTTATTTTTAGCTTGGCTTTAGGCTAATTCCTCAGAGATGAATATTGGCCTGGCTGACAATGTTCCAGGTGGGAGTGGAGAAAAAAGCTTGGTGCTTAACATATTTATGTTAATATTCACTTAATTCCTTTGTTTTTCAGTATTGTATTCACCTTCAGTTATGTCTGAATCTTCTAGGCTAACCCTCTTTTTTCCAGAGCAGAAATAAAACATTCAGTCTTTTTATTAGATGGTGAGGGGGGCGTTGCCTGGCAGCGTAGAGCTGAGCAGGAGATGTAAGGGTGTTTCATAAGCTGCTTTCAACAAGGCTTCCGAGTTTTATTCCCCTTCCAAACCTACTTTTACCCATACAGTGCCAGAGGTATTTGATGCCGACAATGTCTGAGATTTTTCAGGGAGCCTATCGATCACGGTTGATTCTTTCCATTATCAGGTTAGAATTTAGCTTTCTGGATTCTGCTAGTTCAGTTAATGGTTATCCATACTTTTTCTAGTTTCCCAAACTTTGGTGCCATTGACTCTTATTGCTTTCATCCTTATAGTTTGTCTTGAAAATATGCGAACTTTTGGCGAGATTTATTAGGAATATATACAATTGAGTGCTAATTTATAGCTACTAAACATGAAAAACAAATTAGTAATTGAACATATTTATAAATATATATTCTATACCTAAGTACATACACATGCAGAGTTTTATTATATCTTTATTATATTTTCATAACTGAAGATTGTTTTACAATATGACTATATTTCCATCCTTTCCTTTGTATTCCCCAAACCTGTGATGACTTGTTTGCTTGCTTAGCATATACAGTGCTTAATAATGTATTTTTATATGCCCAGTTGATTTGGTAATTATAAAATGTGGATGTACCAATACATGTTTATGTGTAATGTGTAATTGATGATTATATTCTTTATGTAGTGTTATTCATTGTACTCTATGCCTATGTCCACATGTATATATGTGCATGCTATGCATCTATGTATACAAATTACACCCACATGAATATAAACTTATGACTAAATTAGTAAAGAGTTTATGTGAGCTGTAGTTGGCTTCTATTTTATATTCTCACGTAGGACTTATATTCTTACCTATTTAGACTGTGATTCTTCCTTTGCTAGCTAGCTTTAAACATTTACCATATAATTTGAATAGAATTAAGCAATGTAATATTAAAATTACGATGATAAGTGGCTTTCTTCAGAAGTGGTGACAATTGGATTAATAGCAGAAGTCTGGACAAGAAAGAATTCTGTATTCCTGTACTCTCATTTCTGAATACCACCCCGTTAATCCATTAAAATCATTAAAGTCCTCTATAAATCAGTATAATGGCTATGAAGTCTGATGAAATTAGCTCTTCTACATAATTTGCAGAAGTTTCAATAGCCTTTTATGTAAAACCCAAAGTAATTTCTGATCATTCAGAAACACTACCCCTACTATCTACTTCCATTTACAATGTGATTTCCACGATGAAATGTACTGGTAATCTTTTTCTGCTTTTACTTTTGAAAAATCAGAAAAGAAATGTAACTCTAGCTGGATGCCGTGGCTCACACCAGTAATCCTAGCACTTTGGTAGGCTGACACAAGAGAATCGTTTGAAGCTAGAGTTTGAGACTAGCCTGAGATACAAAGCAAGATACCATCTCTATGGAAAATAGAAATACTAGCTACTTATGAGTCAGCCTGGAGGATCTCTTGAGCTTGGGAGTTTGAGGTTGCAGTGAGCTATGATGACATCATTACATGCTATCCCAGCCAGCAGAGTGAGACCCTGGATCAAAAAAAAAAAAAAGAAAAAAAAAAAGTTAGTTTATTAAAGTAGCATTTTGATTTTTCTCTAATTTTTACATTTTAATCCATGTCTTTAATCATGTGTTTTGCAAGCTGAATCTGCTACATCGTTCTTAAGAATTCCGTGTCTTTTCTATGAAATACTGCTTCTCAGGGACATAATAAATGGTATTACATCACTGGATTCTAATTCTCAGGCAGAGAATTAATCTCCTAATCTGCAAATATGTAGTAGTTGCTAGTGGGTTGTTTTGGTAAAAAAAAACAAAAAAACAGAATTCAACTAGAGATTGCATGTCCAAACAAGAGTTTGGACACTAGGATGTCAGTCAATAATTTTTCAAATTCAGCTCATTTTTGAGGTACATATGTGAGGGCTGCTTACAATTGGAACATAAATCATCATAAAGCATCTGGACTGGAAACTAGAGTCCTGAGTTTGGCCTAGTGACTCCCAACTAAAGACATTATCGTTCCCCGTGTTGTCACAGAGGAATTCAGAGATGCTAAATTTATTAAACTATAGAGCCCTTAAAAAATAGGCCTAACTTGTGTTAGCAGAAGCTGACCAGTATTTGAAAAGTTTGCCTTTGGGCCCTGTTTCAGAGCTTTCCCCCACACATGTGCAGATACAAGGCTGCCCAGCAAATGTGGCTCACTGAAAAAAGCCCCCCTCGAGTTGCTCAGTGTGACAGTACCTTCTCTACCCTACTTCATAAATTTAAGGAGATTGGGACTGCTGGAAGAAAGAATTCATGCCATTTTCTTTATAATACATGATGATAACATGAAAAACATCAAAGTATTTGGGAATTCAATTACATATCGAGGGTCCAAACATTCTTTAACATCTCTTCCTTTTTTTTTTCTTTTAAATCTAACTTCTTATTCTTTAAGTCTGATGTCTCTTCTAACAAATGTGATTATATATATTTGATAATGATATATATGTGATAAATGAATGTCAAATGATTTAAACTTTCTCATATCAAAAATTTGAAAATAATGATTATTATATAGGCACATTTAGATGTCGCTCTGTAGTATTAGGATACAAATGATAACTAAAGCAACTTGTGACTTGTTTAACCTTACTTTTTATAAGCCAAATTTTTGTTTTGAATCTATGAATTTTGTACATGTTGATGTATATTCATGCAGTTCCTATAATTTTTACTTAGCGCTTTCACTTTTCCTTCACTCAGTTAAATTAGTTACCTTTTGAAAGTAATAATTACCAAATGAATTTGAAATGTAAAAAAAAGGGTGTTTCAATTTTCTTAAACAAAAAAAATCCAAAAAAAACTTAAAAATCATAAACTCTTGATTAAACTTAAACCCCTTTCTGGACCATTAGAATGCTGTGGTAAGGAACAATCACCAAAAATGATGCTCTGATCTCATTTCTTCACATAAAAGCTGAAAACAGATAGGACAGGAGCAGCTTGGATTTTATTATATTCACTATTATGTTAACATAATTTAATGTGGAATCTAGGGAAACTTCTTCTTTGGAAGAGAACTATGTGTTACTTGAATTGCAATGTTTTCAGAATAAGCTCTTGATGTCGAAGCCTTTGCATATTCCTCAGTGCAGACTACAGACACAGGCCCTGTTTGTATGATGTCTGATTACACTTCCCAGTTTTTTTGCCACTCTGAATTTTATCCTCAGGAGTTTATTTGGGCGTTCCTTTGCAAAACAAATAGTACTCTTCCAAGCATTCCTTTACAGAGATTTTCATTTTTATTTAAACTAGAATATCATTTTTAACATCTGGAGATTCATTAATATGTAACGGAAATTCATTCCATTTAATAATCTTTTGAATTAGTGTTGTCTCTGTCATGTGATAGCTTTGCCTGTTCTAAAAAATTTGACAATGGATATCTTTTCAATATCCTTTGTTTCTTTGGTCCCAAACACAATATAATTTTTAAATACCGTATATACCTGAGTATAAGCCGAGTTTTTTCGGCACAAAATTTGTGCCGAAAAACCCGAACTCGGCACAAATTTTGTGCCCAAAAAACTCGGCTTATACTCGAGTATATATGGTATGTATCTGATAAAATAAGTGATTTTACAGTTTTTGTGAGACATATTGGTTTTAGGTATATACTGCATGACCTTGACTTCAAAATGCTACTCTTATACCCTAGTTCATTAAATGATTTTCAAGATCTTATCCCCATTGTGTTGCTTGACTAATAGCAAACTTTCTTTTCATTGTTACTGTTATCAAAAGACATTTTTGATTAAAAAGTAAATGAAAGTTGGCTGTTTTAATAGGAAAAGAGATCTGTAAAAAATTAATCTATGTAGATAGAAAGTTCTAAAGCATACTATGAACCAAAAAATCAAGTTTGCCTATGTTCTTAAGAATGTTTAAAACAAACTGCACAAAAAATTGTAAAAGCAGTTTAGGAGATACTGAAATGTAAATGTTCATTTAATCTAATAATTAAAATTTAGAAATTCATACTATATAGATATTAAATTCATAAGGTAAAAAGTTTGAAATACATATTCTGAAGGCCCTTCAGTAAATCATCTGAATTAAATTGCATTATTATTATTTTATAAGGAAACATTTTTCTACTTATTTATCAAATTTCTTCAAAAGTCAGATTTTGGTTAACTGATAAAACAAAAGTTATAGTAGATAAAGAAATGTCAATAAATACACAATTAAATTCAACTTAGGAATATTAATTGAAGAATGTAATAATGAACAAGAAAAATAATAGTTGTAGAAGTAGTAACAGTGATAAGCAGCACTACTTTGTATGTTTATAAGGAAAATTGTGAAAAGCAGGAACAATTAATTACAATGAAAACTAAATACATGTGTATGCAAAATAAAACTTTTTTTTTATTGTGTTAAGACATTTATATCCTACATTTACTAAGTTTCAAATGCACCCTTGTAAGATGCACCGTAGGTGTAATCCCACCAATCACCCTCCCTCTGCCCATCCTCCTCTCTCCTTCCCCTCCGTCTCCCTCTTCCCCCTATTTTTGGGTTATAACTGAGTTATAGCTTTCATATGAAAGCCATGGATTAGTTTCATAGTAGGGCTGAGTACATCTTAAGAATGGAAGAAATCAGTCAGTTTTACTGAGTAGAAACTTATCCTGGGAGGAGGATGTGTCTTTGGTGGGTATTCACTCTCAGGTTGACATAATAGAGTTTCTGGAACT